>QDHC01005892.1:7458-22685 GCA_013186455.1 Papilio dardanus tibullus | reverse complement strand
TGTACGCACCGCGGAGTACAGGCGACTGCAGCCAATCGCTAAAGTCACGCGACGCTATGGAGGGGATATTGCGAGAATTATATCTTGGCGATACTAAATTCAGGTACTTATAGTTAATCTTTATACATGCAAAAGTAATTTCGTTTACAACTAGTGTGATAGAATGGTAATAAATGTCTGCACGACTGTACTTGGCCACGATAACGTGATATTTAAACATTAGTTAGTGGTTTGGCCGCTTATGTATTGCCTATATTGTATATTTATAATTTTATAACAATTAATATTTATAAATATATTGATTTACAATAGTTAATTTATAAAAAGCAATTATAGATAAAAGATAATATAATAGAAATGTTATATGGTAAAAAGATATAAACAGTAAAGAAGCCTCAAGGCGCCACTTTAAGAAGCACTCATGGCTCTAGTATGTCCACGATTTAATCATAACACGGGAACTTAATGTAGATGAATTATTAATTAATTATTTAAAATATTAATGGTACTTAATTATATTGCTTAACAAGTAATTGTTTAATATCGAAACAGACGAGATTTACAATATTGTAAAATTGGAAATTAGACAGTAAACAGAAAGGGATTTTTCTACATGTCTGTACACATTGTAAACAAGTCAATATCAAAATTTTATTTTGCGAGAAAACATGAATATTCTCAGTCTAATGAACCCCTAGGGTACAAAATACACTAATTTGCTGCGGGCTATGGAACACTCTATATAGTCCATATATCGAGTCCTGATTAACCCTCAAACCATGGTCACTGTAACCGACAATGGATTACAACTTGCAAGGTATGACGCAAGACCCAGTATAGTTAACTAGGCGACAACGTACGATCATTGCAATGCTGACATTTTAACTGTTAAAATGATGCGCACTTATTGCTCTATACTCGCACATACAATGATCCAAGGTCGATGTGCCCAACGTTTACAGATATTGCATTTCTATGCAAAGGGTAAATGGCAATTATAGGTATAATAACCTATAGATACCTAATCCAGAGGTCAAAAGGCAAAAAACCTCCGGAGCCCTTTTATTCGGGGTTTAAACACTAGGGATGTCCCGAAAATCTACTCCATTAGCTGTCCAAATTGAATGGACCATACCATCTCCCTTATGCTTGAACACACCAGGATATTATTCTAGTCGAGTACCAATTAATTTAGTAAGTAAACGTGTCCGAACAGCAACATTTTAGTAGAGCAGATTAGTCCTTTGTTCGGATATTTGCCCCTTGCTTCTCGACTTAAATACTATCCTGATGTGAACAAGGCTTTACTAATATTAATGCTAAAGTTACGATAGAAGCATAGTTGTTTGTTTGAAAGTATCTACGAAACGGTTCAACGGAACTTGATGAAATTTGGTACACATGTGAACAATGTGTGGAGGAACACATAGGCTACTTTGTATCTTTTTTTTTAGTTCCGTAGAGGGTACCTGACGACACCTAGGAGGTTATAAATATATACAGGATGTTTAGGACTTGCTCTATCACCTGAGTCAGTTTTGTCGTCGATTTATAGGACACCCTGTATAGTCGTAACTATCGTTATAATTTTGATAATATCGAATGAATAATATAACAATACGAAAGGAAATTATAACATGTTTCCTGTTATATCAGTAAATTATTTAACATACCAGACATACGTTTATTATAAATATTTATCATCGCCTTCCATTTAAACAAATTACATCCTGCGATGTGAAAATAACAAACCGTAATTGGGAATAACTACCTGTTTTAACATAGAAGCAAATTAATTAAATCGACATAAGAGTATATTAGGAATTTATTGATTCTGAAATCAAGAATTTAGTCGAATAAAAATGACGCAAGTTGAAATAACCTAGTAAACAAAGTACCAGGGGATCATAAGACGGAAGAGGATCGTTCTACTGATCATTTACAGGTAAGAGACCTACGTTTCTTAGTTCAGGTTAACAAAGTACCGGGGGACCATAAGACGGAATAGGTGTGATCTATTGACAACTCATAGACAATACGTTTCTTATTTCTGTTGACTTCAGCGCCCTCTGTACTCACCCACATGTCGGCGTGCGGCTGCGGCGAGAGTGAGGTGGGCGCGGAGGACACCGCGGAATCCTCGTCCGAAGGCGCCTCCTGCAAGATGAACTAAGATTAAATTATCGTTTCACCTGAAAGGATACTTACGGCTGATTGTTCAAATGCCACTCTTTAAGCGTCGCTTAAAATCTAATTGGCGTTAAAAAATTTACGAGATCTCCGTAGAATTTGGAGTTTAAACGTTAGTAGTAGTAGTTCGAGCCCTGATAGGCTCCGTTTTCCGCAATTTTGCGTGACTTCACACATATATTTGAATTTTAAGCGTGGACTTAATATGTAAGACTCTGTTAAATATTTGAGTGGCGTTTTAAAATTCGAACATTAATTAGAATAACCTCCTTCTGATGGAAGTCGGTTAAAAAAGTTGTCACTCACCCTATAAAATGTTTCTTTTCTGTGCTGTATATCTGTTTTCAGATCTTCCCTATTGCTCTTTTCTTTCACCTGAAACAAGAGAAATAAAGTTATTAATAAAAAACAATTAAATACAATATTTAACAACTTAATACTTTCTACATTACTAATAATCTGATCTCACTTTCATCATCGCAAGAAAAATAGCAGCAATTATGTAAAATAAAAATTGCTATTACATTTTTCACAGGCGTTTATACATTAAGGAAATTACCATGTAAAGTGTCTTCAAAAATATATACAACGTAATCTAATTAACATAAATTTTCCAAGACATATATGACGACAATATTCAGCTACATTTTGCCTTAATTAATGTTTAACACGCTGAGCATTAAATATAATAACATATAAATACTATAACATAAATGTGATAATTTAAATAAAACCATAGTAATATAATATCGTAGGCTCAGTACAGACTTAACTCTTGTTGGCGGAAAACAAGATTTGTTGATGTACGCCCACGAGCCTAACCTGGCCGCAAGCGTTCGTGACCGACGCTTAACATAGATCTCGAACGAGCAAACAAGTGTTCGGAAAAATAGAACCTAACCTACAAAACACTTTCTCTTTTATGTCGACAGGTTTTTATTTTGTTTTTAGTTTAAAATAACCATAAACAACAAAGAAAAAACTTCTTTGATTTGAATTAGTTAACATTTAAAACGGATGGAAATTATTATTATTCACAAAAATACTTTAAAATTAGATAATTCAACAAGCAATGATAAAAAATAGTAAAATTGGTTTAGTTCTGAACTATTTTTTTTATAGGAGAAGAGGGCAAAGGAGCAGCGGATCAACCAAATTAATTGATCCGACGACATCTGCCAGAGGAACCTAATTTTGCTTTTTAAAATAAGAGTTTAATAGACTATTAAGTAAGCAATATTGAAGTATTACTTAACTTAATATTAGCTGTCTTTGAGTACTACTAGTTAAGCAATTAATCAAGAGCAAAATTAGAAAGTTAACATAATATTATTGTTAAGTTTATTATGCTTTGTCGCACCTTACAGGTTAACGAGTAACTGCCAGTTATAATAACCATATACGGTTAACCGTTAATACCTTTCACCGGTTAGTTTAACTCTTGCAGTAAGCGATAATTTATTGCACTTTAGACGAAGATTTTTTTTAATTTAAAATACACAAACTACTAATCTGCGTGGAAAAAATTACTACATAAGTAACAGCTGCTTTGCCCTAAAACAACAAACGTTCGAAAAGGACTTTGTTTCAGGAAAAATCAAGCAACCGTTTGTCATGACTTCTATATTTTTTTCTTTCTCTTTCCACCATTTTAAGTAAATAATGGGAAGTTGATTTAGCAAAGGGAAGCTTAGGAAAGGAAAATATCTTCTTTCTGTGCGTCCCTTCCTCCTGTTAAAGGTAGGCAATGCATCTATAATTGCCCATGTCTAAAGACATCTGTCGCTTCGCCATTCCGGCGAATGTGGGAGTTTACAGAAAGTGAAATGAATGAGACAATAGATATTCCGTTTCGTAGTTAACTATCATTTTAATTGACGAATTAATCGCTTACGTAGTTACATGCTCTTTACACAGATCCATTACGATTTTATGGCGGATTTGTTACGACTAACCAATGTAATGCTTGTTATACATAACTACGTCATATAAGTAGAGATTTTATGTCGTTGATGGTCCTTTAATATTTGTTAAAATGTATATTAACCTTTGAAAATTGTCACTGCACTTGAATGTTAGGATAGGAAGAAAGAAGGGAAGAAGGGAAGAAGGATAGGCATCGACGCTTTCCAAAAGATGGTGAAATAGTGACGTACACTCTTAAGCCTTGTTCGCACCAGGATAGTATTTTAGTCGAGTAGCAAGTAGCATTTATCCGAACAAAGGATTTACTACTGTTCGGACTCGTTTAAGCCTAAACCTACGCACTATGGTAGTAATTTCGTAACTAAACGTGTCCGAACAGCAATATTTTAGAATAGATTAGTAAATCCTTTGTTCGGATACTTGATACTTGCTACTCGGCTAAAATACTATCCTAGTGTGTACAAGGCTTTACGCCGATATGTCACTATTCTATAGATTAGTGATGTGCCGCGACCGTATCGATATATCTTACGTGTTTAGTATTGGTCAGTAAGCATTAATGTGTCAAAAACAACTGACGTCAGACTATAAACATGACATTCAATATCGAAGATGGGAGGATTACAACACTATGTATAAGGTCATACTTTCAATGCGTTTGTACTCGAATTTAATATATTTAGCATTCTACTCGTTGTACAGTTATTACGAAACGGTGACCATCGCCAAATTGCATATACTTGTATACAATTTTATATGTTAAGTACACTTACTTGCAATTTATATACAAATAATTCTATCAAGTTGTTATTTTGGCTCTACGCAAATTATGAAATCATCAATTTATATTATTAAAATTATTTTTGACAGCGCTTAAACATTTTTCATACAATGACGTCTATTAGATTGTAAGCATGGCTTACTTTAAGTTTCGATTCGGAATACGGCCGTAAACCAATACTAAGGTACCTTTATAGTTCCTTAGCGTCCACTGAACGACTCTGATGCTGCAGTTAGTGACATATACCGCTTTATTCCGAAACGAGAATCAGCGTTATTACTGTTGTACTTTCTACGTTTTGTATTGGGTTCCTCCTTGTTCCTGGAACTTCCTTTGATACATCATTTGGTCCAATGAGACCCCTGGTCTATCTTATTTAGTTCTCAGTGTCCTCCAGTATCGTATAATCGACGATTTATTGGTCCTCGTTTATCGCAGTACTTTATATTTTTTTTCGGAATAAGAGGGTTTGTTCTACAACTCTACAAGTAGTGTATATTTTCAGTTAATATATTTATAATATTAATATATATTGTTAATGTCATACATAACTATTTACCACCTTGAGATATAATATCTCATTAGTCTTAATTTAATTACGAGCTAACGCGCACTGAAATAACATACATTTGTAGTACTTATGGAAATAACTTATTATACGTATTCCATATTAATTTGTGTCTGTCCACGCTAAGACAGATGTAGTACCTAGAAATGGACGCTTTGGAGAAATCGACTGGTGACAATATTTTCAAGAAATTCGATGAGGGGTTTTGCCTTGAAAAATTGAACATTTCAAAGATCAATTAAACATGCCAAGAAAGGATTAGGCGCATTGTAGCGGACGAAAAACAGTGCCCGTGACCCCGCCGTAATACTTCTGAGGGCAGCCAGGTTTTAGTGGGTATCCTGGTCACCTTCTGTGGCCAGCGTGTCCCACACTCCTTACGCCACTGCACCGCCCGGTGTAGGGGTGCGTAAAGGCATTTCCTGGCGTTAATAAAAGGAAAGGATTAGGCAACCCGTCTGCAACATTATTCGTATGTTTAAAAACATGCGAAATTTCCTAAAATAAAGGTTTTTTCTGGAAAATCTATGAGGTCTAGAGCTTCGTATCTAAATTAAAGAGAAACATGATTTATTATGATTATTAGAATGAAATAAATTAATAAACTAAATAAATTATTTTTTCTGAAAGGAATCTTACAAAGGTCTTTACTTTATAACTTTATATTATCGACCCTCTGTATTGTAATAAATACACTAAAATGGTCAGTAATCCAAATACTACTAATAGAATGTATCAAGGCTGGCCACGTAACACTATAGGGCTGCTACCTTTCTGGATTTTATCTTCAACTGGTTTAAGTCTCTACTGAGCAAAATAGATAGGAAACAAACCAGTGGACGATGTTCGTCACTTCTCTCCGAAGGGTTAAGTGAGTTGTTTTTTCCGTTAGTGTTCGTTTTTTTTATTTTTGGCTGTTGGCAACCCTAAATGCTGCAAACGTCCTTGCAATCCCGCGCTCACTGGCCCACTTCCCATACACCGGCAATGGCAGGCCCTTTGTTACTAAACGCCATCGCCATCCAGTTGAATACAATCGCATTCAATTACCTTCGGCTTGTTACTGTGATTTTAAATGTGGACTGTACAGCATTGCAGGTTTTATACTATCACGAAGGTCGTGCTACCGCAGGATCTTGGCCTGAGTCGCGGACGTTTAATAGTGCCCGCTGTAATACGTGTGAGGGCCGTCAGGTTTTAGTGGGTATTACGGTCACCTTCTGTGGCCGGCGAGTCCCACACTCCCTACGCCATTGCACGCCCGGCGTAGGGGTGCATAAATGCATTTCTTGAAGTTTAAAAAAAAAGGATCTTGGGCTGTATCAATTAGATAATATTACAAGATAAAAAGCAAAATTAAGCGAATATAGACAACATCTTCCCGTGTCACGTAAGTTATTATAACTTCGTTAAAAATAATCTAGTCACAATAATCTTCACGTGTTCTTAATATTAATAGCTATTCAGCTCTAGTTAATTAAATACAAAAATATATTTATAAATCTAACCAATTATTAACTCGCAATTACCCTACCTATCGCAAACTACACCGACAAAGTAAATAAATTGTCGATAAACAATGTAAAACCAGTCACTGGACTGGATTATCGATAGCATCATGTTCGCAATAAATTGTCATGTTATCGATAGAACAGCACTAGCTGACGCCATAAACAAGCGAATGTCGCGGCAATGTTGACGTTTTGTTAACATTTCATATCCATTTAGCAATGCAAATACAGGGAAATGTTCCTGACAAACAGAGGCATTTACTAGGGAAACTAGATATGCATCAAAACTAAACAAAATAACAATGCAAGCAAGTTAGAATACAGCGCTACTCTGGTGAAGACAGATCATTTTGCAAAAGTGTCATTACATCCTGATCTAATGTTTAACGAACACAATACGAATATTCATATTAAAAACAAACTAACAATAGCTGTAGCGAAAGCTATCACTTAAAATATCCACTAAAACAATGAAATTGATGGCATCAATTTGCAAAAAAAACACCTACTGACCTAGAGAACGATGAAATGACGTCAGAGATGGCAGTGTCAAAGAAGAGAGTGAAGTGACTCACAGGCTGTGAGAAAGTGCGACCTCGTGTGACCTTTGGCTCTTGGAGTTCATAATGATATTCCATTATTAGAGTCCCATCTGAATAGAGGAAACTTTTCAACCAGTAAATTTAAATGAAAATTGTTTTTAATTGATGTAGATTTTATCATTTAATTATGCTCGACCTATCTGAAAAAAAGAGTTATAACTCGTATAAGATCTCAAAAGAGATATAACTATTTTTATTAGGCTGAGATCTGATAATGGAATTACCAGGGTGTTACAGCTTTAAAGCAAGAAAAAAATGTTTTTCTTTATTTTAGGTATAATTTAACGAAGCTCTATTTCTCCTATTTTAATTAACGATCCGATAAACATTAAAATGACAAAAGAAACTCGAGAAAAGAGAAAACTTTAGCACTCAAAGTATCAAAAGAGTACAAACAAATAACAGTTACGGTGTCAAACAAGGTAAGTACTTGAAAGGGAAAATATTTCGCATCAACTTGAATATCCTGAGATCAGATTACGAACCTGCTTCAAAACAATAACACGCACAAGTGCCGGCATATTTGTGGTGAAAACGAAAAATCTTGACTTTAAACTGCAAGAGAAATCATATCCCTAGTGCCTAATATTATTTCATGAAGTCTGGGTTCACTTTGATATATGGATAATAGGAATTAAAGAAAATAATTGAAGAAAGTGAAATATTGAATATTAAGATGTTTTTGGACAATTTGTTAAAGATTATAAACCTTTGAAAGATACCCTGCCTTCTGTGGGAAGTCAAGACTATAAAGGATTCGACCTAATAAGCCAACGTCAAGTGCAATAGAAGAGGCTTTAAGGATCTCTAGGGAACGCACAAGAACTCTGGGCACTATACTACCCAGGATTTTCTCTGTTGCTCTGCAGTATTACAGTCATATTCTTCTTTAGATCGATCTGATATTTCTTGCCGACTGGCAATAACAGTTATTTTTTTATAACAACAATAATGCTACAAACCAGTTCTATAAACTGGTATACGATCAGAGAACCTCTGACCCGCTGTTAGCCCTTCACTTTATACCACGAGGTGAATCACTATTATTGTTCTAGATTAATTTGTTGTAGTTGCATTCGCAAAATAAGATTTAACTCTATAAATCCGGCTACAGACGCGCAGTTTTAACTGTACAGTTTGACTGCGCAATTAAAACTGACGTGTATAGGCAAAACTGAGAACTGTACAGTTCGACTGAGCAGTTCAATTTGACGCGTGCACATCAGTTTTAACCCTTAAATGGACAATGTTGTTTCAAACATAACTACAATACAAATTATAATAACGACTAGAAGTAGTTTTAAAAGGTTTTGACCCATGATGGGCTCCATTTTCCGCAACTCCACGACTAGCGCGTATTTTGCGTGAATACACATATCTTTGAATTTCTTCGCCGATATGTGCAGGTTGCATCACGTAGTAATCAAGTAGTTTTATGTTGTTTCAAATAACATGGCCCTTTCCTTGCAAGATAAAAGGCTTGTCGACTAAAATATCACCAACGTACAGTCATCATGATAATCGTCCTGCCCTTGTCCCTATGGAGGGTCGCCACAGTATGTACTACTCCTATATCCTTTCCTATCAGCCATCATTTCTAAACTTAACCCTTTTTTCAGCATATCTTTCACACAATCCATACTTTGGCCTTCCTCTACCTTTGTATCCGTTCACATTCAATACGTTTGAGCGGTAGTGTATGTCAATAGATCTTTCGAAGTTTATGTAGGACTATTGCATCATAATACTTCCTAAATTAGAATCAAATTAGCTAATAAAAGCTCCATTTATAACATTTCGCTAAATTGTTTATGGTACACGTTTGTCTTCGACTTTATACTGCATACTTATTAAGTTGATTAAATTCTTTCTCCTGCTTTCACCGGACATATGTTCCAAATGTTTTAATCGTTATTTCATTAATCGATTACATAACTCGACGCCTGTCCGTCTGTACGTCAGTTTTTGTGCGTACAATCACGTGCAACAGGTAATTTGAGGATAAACGCAGCTTACGCAATGTTTTTTATCGGATATTTTAATTGGCACGAATAGATGTTTATTATTAACTTAATAGGCACGTCTTACGTGTTCAGATTATGTTTTAATCGAAAGTAATATTGTAAAATATTTAATTTAAACAAATAATTATTTTTGGATTTATATAATAACACAAAAGGTATAAAACTTCATTGAAAATCGTCTACCTTTTTGTCTAAGTCTTTTTATGTTATTTATTCAGTATTATGAAATACTTTAAAAACCTGTATAATACGGATCTTAATTAAAATTATTTGTATAATTGCTTATGATAAATGTCATGGCATTGACCTTAGATTATTAAAATTAAATACTTTTTCTACAACAAATGAATATTTATAATACAACAAACATATTCAACATTTTTATTTTTAGAGCTAACAAACTTTTATTTTTAAACCACTAATTTCCATAATACTTTACTTCACGAGTGTACGCAATGATTTATGCTAACGTTAAGTCATTACATAACGGTTATAGATTCATAGACAAACAAAAGAAAAACAGTTACATCGAAGACAAACAGCTAACACTGTTATATAACATTAGCATATAGCAGTTGTTTATAGCGGTTAACAGCTGTTTGGGAACACGTGGGAATTCAGTTCCGGTATGCAATAATAATCATAAACGAGTTGATTCTTGTCTCGCAAAGGGCAGACGTGAGTGTATTGCCCTCGGTTTGCACCGAGAATAAAGTGAAATTTAAGTTTATCGATCTTTCTTTTCTTGATTTTAAAGACCGTCTGTGGCTCAGGGGTTTAGCTCTTGACTTGTAATCTGCTGGCCTCGAGTTTGAATCCCTTCTTGTACCAATGTGTTTTTCGATTTTCATATGTACATATTTTACCCGACGCTCTTACGGTGAAGGAAAACGTCGTGATGCCTGCACATATCGGCGAAAATATTCAAAGATATGTGTGAAGTCACTCAAAATACGCACTAGTCGTTGAGTTGCGGAAAATGGAACCCATCATGGGTCGAATTACTAACTAACATGTTTTTGACCTGAAATCGCTGAATTAGCGATTGCCTCTAACAACTCCAATAAGTAAATGATGCACATATGTTCCTAATTCCTACCCTTAAACGGGAGAAAGAAAGTACACTTAGGAATAAAAATTATTATACATGTCCATCTCTACAAATCTACTTGTCTTTCCCATCTTCTGTTTCTGAAAATGTTCATTAAAATTATTTTGTTTTCTAAAGACTTCTACATTACTAGAAAGGGCGGTTATTTCTTTAATAATGTCTTAAATAATTATTATCTGTAATTGCTATTATGCTTCATTACGCATATTTCGGAGAAACCTTGCGACGTGTCATTACGTGAACGCACTGTGGAAAGCTGTATGCAGAATGTAGTAAGGAATGTTTACACAGTACAATAAACAATAAGCTCAAGTGAAATTCACTTTATGTAATAACTAGCTGTTGCACGCGACAGCGTCCACGCGATAAAAAAAATAGTATGTTGTCTATATTTATTAAAACTTTCGTGAGACATTATACACTAATTAATTAAAAACACAGCTTAACTCACGTTTATTTCGGTGTAGGTACCGACTAGTTTCAGACCCGTCGGGGGTCCTTCATCAGGGTGAGTGGATTATCGGGCTTTATTCGCGGTCGCGTCACGCCGGTCACTGTCACCGAAATAAACGTGAGTTAAGCTGTGTTTTTAATTAATTAGTATGTTGTCTATGTGTTCTTCCATACTGTAAACCCCCTTATTCCGAAAAAAATGTATTAAGTCCTCCGATAAGGACCAATAAGTCGTCGATTATACGATACTCGAGGACACTCGGAACTAAAGAAGATAGAGCAGGGGTCTCATTGGACCAAATTGTGTATCATAAGAAGTACCAGGAACAAGGATGTTCTGTATTTTGGAATAAATTTTATGAATGTACCAGTGCCAAACATAGAAAGTACGACAGTAATAAACGCTGATTCTCGTTTCGGAAAGCGGTAATGGTTCAAATCTATGGTAGCATTTTAAATGTACATGTAGGCTTTGTATATCTGAATAACATTGGAAAACTCGACTGATCGGCTCTTAAAGTAAATACCAATGCAATCTATATCTATACTAATATTATAAAGAGAGAAACTTTGTATTTTTGTTTGTACTGAAATAACTCAAGAACTACTAGGCCGATTTCAAAAATTCTTTCACCATTAAAAAGCTACATTATCCCTGAGTAACATAGACTATATTATTTAATTCCACGCGGGCGAAGTCGCGCACGACAGCTAGTTATACAATACATTTGCAAGACATAATGAAATATTCATGTCGTGCAGAAATACAAGAAGCACGGCCAAGGTTCCGTCTAGAAAGGGAATCTATTGAAAATCAAGATCGGAAAACGAATGGAAGCTAATACGTGCTTTTACTTCAAAAATAAAACTTGCAAATGGTTTATTTCAACAAAATAATGTTTGTCAATTATTTGGTTTACTTTTTGAAAGATCTGGTGATAAACAAGTAAAGAAACTAAGCGAAACTTTACTTCAATGTATTTTTTTATAATATCTATATATATACTAATATTATAAAGCGAGAAACTTTGTGTTTTTGTTTGTATTGAAATAACTCAAGAACTACTGGGCCGATTTCAAAAATTCTTTCACCATTAGAAAGCTATATTATCCCTGAGTAACATAGACTATATTATTAAATTCCACGCGGACGAAGTCGCGCACGACAGCTAGTTTTCTATAAAGCCGATCAAACCTGTATACTACTTTGACAAAATCTTATAAAAATTTAGTATATTAATCGAATTTGCCTAATAATAATAAATTAAAATAACAATAGCCATAGCATCCTATATCCCAAAAAGAAAATTAAAAAGTTAGCAAGTATGCACTACGAAGAAAATCTCCTTTTAAAAGTGCCAGCAGTGTACCGTTCTGAGGAGCGGCCGGTACAGCCGGTTCTTCTGATGGATGGCCCCAGTGACGTCAAATTACTGTTCCTACATTTATAAGGAAAGTGGCCGACAACATATATTAACGTAAATTCGATGCTGTTAATGCATTTCAACGCTTCGAAATCTTAAAAAGAGCCGAAGTCGACTCAATCGACGTAATATATGATATTTGAAGATATGGGTCCGTTAAAAAATCCGTAGACATAAAGTTGAAGTTTATATCACAGAATTATCTAAAAGAGGTTCTTGAGCAAAGCCGGGACTGATGACTAGATTAAAATTGAACACAATACGCACAAAAGTGTTTTGTTATAGTCAAAAGTCGTAGTTATTTGTAAAATTGGCTACAAACGTTAAGTTTTTTAACTGTGTAGTTAAAACTGACGTACATATGTCAATTTGAGCTGCACAGTCGAACTGTCGTCTCAGTTTTGCCTACACATGTCAGTTTTAACTGCGCAGTCGAGCTGCACAGTTAAAACTAAACATTTGTAGCCGGCTTACAACGTAACTCTACGTAAAGTTAAAGGTTAAAGGTTAAAGGTATCGATCCATGATGGGCTCCATTTTCCGCAACTCCACGACTAGCTAGTATTTTGCGTGAATACACATATCTTTGAATTTATTCGCCGATATGTGCAGGTTGCATCACGGTGTTTTCCTTCACCCAAGAGCGTCAGTAAATATGCACATATGAAATTCGAAAATCGAAAACACATTGGTTCATGGCGGGATTCGAACTCGGGACCTGCAGTTCACAAGTCAAGAGCTAAACCCCTGAGCCACCGACGCTCTTACCATAGTAACTAACTCTAACTCATAACTCTACGTAGTGCTAGTTTAGAAAATACTTTCCATATGAGTTAAATGTCGGTACAATTGAAAGACAAATGTGTAGCTAAGACAAGTGAAATCTAACACTTTATACTTCGTCATGCTATTCCCACGGGCGGTGATATTACGTCTATGGCTATTGTAAAGTCTGTTGTACACCATTTGCTATTATTCTATGACTTGTAAAGCCGGGTTCAGACGTTGAGTTTTTTAACTATGCAGTTAAAATTGACGTAAACACAGTCGAACTCCACAGTTCTCAGTTTTGCCTACACATGTTTTAACCGCGCAATCAAAATCTGCAGTTTAAACTGAGCGTTTGTAGCCAGCTTAAGACATTTGGTATCCATTGAACAGTATCTTAGGCACTAATTCTAATTACTGGCTGAATAATTGGTAGCAATAAAATCCTTATATCTCAATAAGATACAAATAATTTGGTATCAATGTTAAATATTTATATTTTTATATTGCAAAACTTACTCACTTGAGTGAGGCTTCGAGCCTCTCCGGGGGGTCACATAGAGAGCTGATGATGATGATGTTATTGTAAAAAAAACTATAGATAAAATCGTATTTAACGCTCTAAATAATTTATAGCTTTAGCATAGCAACAGTTTTGTACACCACCCTTTATTCACATCACCATGCTAACAATGACAGTACGGTGTTTCTTAAGACCAAACAAACGAACAGTTTTAACGCTTAGAGAAATTGAAAGCATATTGAACTATTTAATATCATATTATTAATTAAGTTACTCTCAGAGGAAAGTGTATTATTTTCCATTCATTTAGTTTGCTGTACCGAAATTAACAATACGTATTTTAAATTGTCTTATTCATCGATACAGTAAACTGACCTAGATATAAACGCACCGAAATAAATAAAAGTCAAATCTTGCTAATCTGTAGATACGACTACAGACGTTCAGTTTTAACTGTACAGTTGGACTGCGCAGTTAAAACTGACGCAGACGAAACTGAGAACTGTACACACGTCACTTTGGTGCAGTTCAAATTGACGGGTGTACGTCAGAATTAACTGCACCTTTGCAACCGGAATTACATTTGCTACCAAAGAATCTTAGCTCCAAAGTTAAAAACTAAGCTTGTAAGTTTAAGCTAACTATAAACTAACTTATATTCAATACTCTAAGATCAATGATTACATCATTGAAATGCCTGTGGTTACAGATACATTATGCAAGAATAACTCTTGTACAATAAACATAAAACAAACAGAACTGTGTGCTGAGTATTAATGGACTTAAGAGGAACCATCCTATACATCACAATGGACAGGCAGATCAAATAATTTGCGCTAAACAGTTACGCAATAAAGAAACAGCTGAGTTTAATGTCTGAGAATGTACCTCCGTTTTGTTTCTTTTCAAAAGCATTAACAAATAATATAAAACAGTATGTACATACTTAATAAATCTATACTAAGATTATAAAGAGAAAAACTTTGTATTTTTGTATGTATTGAAAAAACTCAAGAACTACGGGCCGATTTCAAAAATTCTTTAACCGTCAGAAAGCTATATTATTCCCAAGTAACATAGGCTATATTATTTAATTCCACGCGGACGAAATCGCTAACAACAGCTAGTAATATATAATATGAAAGGCGGTCAATAAATAATAGGAAATTGTGGAAAAGGATGGAGTTGGCTTTACTCCAGAAGGGGTCACATAACAAAGAAACATAATAAATTAACAAAATAATTTAATTAAGTACAAGTACATGTAATGCATTATCTATACTAATATTATAAAGAGAGAAACTTTGTATTTTTGTATTTTTGGATTTTTGTATTTTTGGATTTTT
>QDHC01005891.1:288610-471646 GCA_013186455.1 Papilio dardanus tibullus | reverse complement strand
CTTTAGATGGTACGATACTATTGAAGCTGACTGTACATGGATAGTATTTTAGTCGAATAAGGAATTTGGTAACTAAAAATGTCCGAACTATGACATTTTAGTAGAGTAGAGTAGTAAATCCTTTTTTCGGATACCTACTTGCTATTGGACTAAAATACTATCTTAGTGCGAACAAGGCTTAACGCTAACCCAGTGTAGGATTCACACATATCTTTTGAATTTCTGTGCGTGTCTGTATGTTTTCTTTCGCCGTAAGAATTAAAAAAATAAACTAATAAAACCTCATCGCCTGTAAACAAATCGTTTAGGTCAAAATGAAACGGACAAACGTAAAAACCCACCAAAAAATCTATTAAACATACTTCTACTACTAAACTAAGATTTAACTCGTCAGTAGGGTAAAAATAAAACAATATTTTAGTTTAATGACTCCATTTTTTTATTGAAATAAAGTCAAATGTTTTCTTTCCATGCAACGTTGAATGTAACGGACCTCGCATAAGTTAATTTGTTAGTGGTTTCAGTATAATCAAGCCGTTTATTAAATTAATGGTCGAACGTTGGCTTTAAACGTCAACCTTGTTGTAAAAATAAGAAATATTATTTCAATTTATTTATTATAAAAGCGTAATTTGTTATAAATAATTGTACATATTTATGAAAGCTACAGCATAATTGTTTTAAATACTCTACTCGTAAAACTCGTTAGCTTTACTTTTGTTGTGAAATAAAATCATTGAACAAAGGCTACTCGTATATAAAATTAAAATTTCACATGTTATTTTTTTTAATTATTTTCATTATTCTTCCAGCAATATTATTTTATTTGACAGTGGTAGAGCCCGCTTTAACCTCTTCGTACGACTTGTGAAATACAACGAGTACGCAGAAGTCAGGCGTGAAATGGAAACAATTCCGCGTTTCATTCGATGAGTGTAGCGCTAATTTTAGTCCACTTTCCCTTCCTCTCCTTTTCTTTTAAGGAAATGATGAAAGGGGAAGTGGATATAGCGGGGGAGGGGACGTATAGGAAGAGGAATTAACCTCTTGCTGTGCGTCTTCACCTCCGTAGATTAGGATAGGCAACGCATCTGCAATTTCTGATGTCTATGGGCAGCGGTCGATTCGCTATTTCAGTGAATCCAGGTGGCCGCTTGCTCGTTTGCCACTTTATAATATAAAAAATCGAATTATTTTTGCTGATAATCATTTAATGAATAATAAGAGAAAATTAAAGTTTCATTTAAAAAAGTGTCATTTAAGTAGTTAACAAACCATTGGTTAATTTATTGTATTTACACAGTAAAAGTTGATTTAGAAAGCAAATTGATTACTAAAAATTCTATTTCCGTGTAAAACCTAAATTCCATTCTTAATAGCATTTTTCATGTGAATTTTTCACATGAGAACAATTCGGAATTCTCGATATTGCAAAAAACTAAAGGAAAACTAGCTCAATCTATTCGAAAGCCTTGCGCAATTATTCTACAATTCAAAACTGTGAATTACAGAGTCCAGTTTCAGAAAAGGAACTGAGATCGATGAAAAATTCGACGAAAAATATTCTATTACTTTCAGAAGTTCTTCCAATCTATCGTGGATTGGTACTTTAAAACCTTATTAGTATTAAAATGGACTTTTAAAAGGATATGCTACCTATTAGTGTCTTCTTTAGGTTTATACTGCATTTTTATGTCTTCAATTTGATCAATATTTTTTCCTAATATAGTCTCTACCAATATTGTAACTCATTTTCGCTAAATAACTTAGCTTTACAATATTTAATAATATCAAAATGTCAAATAGAAACATACCTTATTAATAATTTTACATTAAGCCGGTTACGGACGCTCAGTTTTAACTGTACAGTTCTGGGCAGTTAAAACTGACATATGTAGGCAAAACTGAGAACTCTACAGTTCGACTGTGCAGTTAAAAACTGAACTTAATGGCCGGCTTAATGTATCAATATCAATTTAAGTCACAATTTTATTCAAACTTATGTAACAAGAAGCGAGCAAAGCACCTGCTAAAATGCCGGCATCTGTGGTTCCTCTGGTATTATAGAAGTCCATGGGCGTCGTTGATCACCTCAGTGTTCCCGCTGCTCGTTTCCCCCCTTTTCTTATAAAAAAAAACTTAATCGTAACTTACCTTGAAAGTTAGTAAACATAAGAAGCCGACAAACGTTCAATTGTGAAACAAGCTGAAGTAACTTAATGCTGCAGGACTTTGTCGTGAAGTAAACAGAATTGAACTTAATTACACCGCTGCTGGGGAACGTGCTTACGCTTGGTTTCATTAATTTAACTTAGAACTTCTACAACTATACATTTATTTTGCTAATTTGTTATTTAAATATAACATTTTTAAGATAAAAATACTTTTATTTTTAAAGTCTTAACAGTTACCAAAAAGCTTAGTATAGCTTCGGTGAGATATCAACTCTAAGTTAATTTTAACTTAACTATAATGAATAGAGAAACCAATTAAAATGATGAGCTCATGATGGGCTCCATTTTCCGCAACTCCACGACTAGCGCGTATTTTGCATAAATACACATATATTTGAATTTCTTCGTCGATATGTGCAGGTTGCATCACGATGTTTTCCTTCACCTAAGCGTTGGGTAAATATGTACATATGAAAATTTAAAAACACATTGGTACATGGCGGGATTCGAACTCGGGATCTACAGTTTACAAGTAAAGAGCTAAACCCCTGAGCCACCGACGCTCTTGTCTGAACTATATAATGTAAATTGAATCGAGCTGACTCATCTATTATTTAGTGTCGATAATTAATTCAACGACCGATGACTCAGCTCAGAGCAGGGGGGTTACCCTAAGCACCTTCCAATTGGCGATAACCGATGGGATTGACAAAAATGTATGAAACTGACAACGACATTCGATAAAGCATGTGATTTTCACTTGTGAAATATCGAACGTCTTTGTCAGTTTGATGCATTTCTGACGTGACGTAGCGAATGTACTCTGGGTAACCTCCCTCGACTACAAATACAAATAAATACAAAGATAATAATAGACAAGTTTAGTATAGGTTTGGAATGTTACCGATAACTTAGGAATGTTTTAACATAGTGACATTTTGATCTTACCTAGAAGAAAATCTATACTAATATTATAAAGACGAATGATTTGTATTTTTTGTATGTATTGAAATAACTCAAGAACTACTGAGCCGATTTAAAAAATTCTTTCACCATTAGAAAGCTACATTATCCCCGAGTAACATAGGTTATATTTTTTTAATTCAGCGCGGACAAAGTCACGCACAACAGGTTTTATTAAACTAGCAGTTCATTAAAATACTCAATACTGTGTTATTTTTCTTATGTAGCTCATTTACTTTGCTAAAAATCTAAAGTAATTTTAGTCTCCAATCTCCAATATAAATCTACAAATAACTTTGCAATGAATAAATAATTAACTTAAGTATGACCCGATATAAGATTAAACTTAATCCTTGTTGATGTTACTTAACTGTCGTAATTAAATCTGCTTACTTTGATCACAAAATTTAATTAACCCAAAGGTCCCTGATTCTGTTTACTTATAATTGAGATTCCAAAGTAAATCTGATATGTCCGCCTTTATTTATTTGTATAATACTAGCGACCCGCACCGGCTTCGCACGGGTGCAAAACTGATACTAAACACACTACAAAAAAACTGTGAACATTGTATATAACAGCCATACTAACTATAATTGATGGCCATACTAACAATGATCGCTAGTTATATAAGTGGATTTAAAAATATAACATACTAGCTGTTTTTCACGACTGCATCCGCGTGGATTAAGAAAATATAGCCTATATTAAGCGGGGATATTATACCTTTCTAATAGTGAAAGAATTTTTTAAATCGGCTTAATAGTTTTTGAGTTATTTCAATATATAAAAAAATACAAGGTGTTCTTCTTTATAATATTAGTATATACTAGCTGTTGGTCGCGACTGCGTCCGCGTGGAGTTTAAAAGTATAGCCTATGTTACGCGGGGATAATTTAGCTTTTTAATAGTGAAATAATTTTTGAAATCGGCCCGGTAGTGCTTGAGTTATTTCAATACATACAAAAGTATAGAATTTTATTAGCCTGTCTCGAATCAGAATTATTTTAGGTCTCTTTATTGTAAAACTAGCTGTTGTGCGCGACTTCGTCCGCGTGGAATTAAAAAATATAGCCTATGTTACTCGGGGATAATATAGCTTTCTAATGGAGAAAGATTTTTTGAAATCGGTTTAGTAGTTCTTGAGTTATTTCAATACAAACAAAAATACAAAAGTACAAAGTTTCTCTCTTTATAATATTAGTAAAGATAAAGATTACTTTCAAACTGTTTACCTAATAATAACTTTTACAAAAATGGTTACTGGAAAGTGCTAAAATGCAATAAGTTATTCTTAAAGCATAATAAATCTACTTAAATTTAACTAGAATTTATTTGTAAAAGGGTATTGAATCCGAGCCACATCTCATATTATAATTGAAATACGGTATGGAGTTATGACAATGAGGACAAGTGACTATCGATTGGCCTGTTGTTTGTGTGGCGAACTGCCAAAACCATCGCCGCATCGCTTGCACTTGTTCAATCAGATTACATCTTATCAAATAATTAAGTGCCGTTGAACGGGCTTAAAAGGATACACCGTGAAGATTTTTTTTATATTATAAAGTGGCAAACGAACAAAAGGTCACCTAGACTCGCTGAAACAGCGAAGCGACCACTGCCCATAGACATCTGCAATTGCAGATGCGTTGCCTACCCTTAATCTTCAGAAGAGGAGACACACAGCAAGAAGATGATTCCTCTACCTATGCGTCCTCTCCTCCGGAAAATCCACTTCCTCTTCCCATCATTTCCTTATAGGAAAAGGATAGGAGGCGAAAGTGGAATATTTTTTTTTACTTATGTTGCACTATAAGTGTTACGTAGACATGGTTTAAACGATACAGTAACGTTTTCGAATTCTTTAGAGCTTCATCACGCTCGACTTACAAAACACGTAACCAATTTGCATGGATATAACATTCTTTGTGAATGAAATTTGCATTTAATTTAAATAAACCGAAGGTGAAATTTTGCTTACACGTTGCGTGCGAGAATTTGTTTCATTACAATGAGCCTGCATACACACGAACGCTTCTTCTTTAGCGTTGGCGCTTTTTAACGATGAACACTGTAAAATCGCATTGAAAATCGTAATGAAAATTTTCCATAAAAAACAAAAGACAAACGAAAAAGAATTAAAATTAAAAAGTAATAAATCTGCACTAAAGAGGTTCCTTCTTGCCGGCCAGTGTTCCGACCACAACAGTCTGCGCAATTGACATTTAAAAGCGTCCTCCGTGTTTACATGGAAACGCATTTGTTCTATCTCAACGGTTTTTTAGCGCGCGGTAAAAAAGCGCTCGTGTGAATGTGGGCTAAGAGGATAGGGAATTACGTCAATGAAAACGTTTACAAGAAAATGTCTCAAGATATTTATACGCTCAAAAAGTAATCTTCCGAGAGGAGACAGGAGTAAATTAAAAAGGGATGTTACGAGGTTAAAGATGATGGGGTACCAACGCTTAGTACCTAAAGTTTTTTATTATTTTCTTTATTATGAACTGGATTTGGGCGACGCAGGACCAGGCGTTGTGTTAATCCTTGGGGTAGGATTGCATCCAGCAGAGGACGGCGTTAAGCTATGATATGATAATGTCGCGGAACCTCGAACAAAAGCGGACAAAACCCATGGCCTCGCCGTAATGCAAGGCAGTCAAGTTTTAGTGGTTATTCCACTTCTTGGCCTGCAAGTCCCACACTCCTTACGCCAATGCATCGCCCGGCTTAGGACTGTTACAATGATGACCAGTTTTATATTATCTGTGGTATAGTAAGAAAACAAATGTCAGTTCACAGTAATTACTGTACAAACAAGCGATGGAAATAAACTTCTCTTACATGATCCTCATTGACAATTCTTGAAAGGGCTTGTTCCGTGTCAAGTGGTCGACTTACCTCGTTCCCTTGCGACCGCGATGCGAGTGAATGAAATCATAAAGAGATTTCAAAAGCATTTTAAGAGACTGAATGATTTCTTTTGATGATTTTGTTTTTTAATTTGTTTAATTCGTACTATAATACTTAAAATTAATTAATTACTAGACTCCCTTAGCGTAGGTTTGTGTCTAAATCTATGCAAATGATTCAACAGATTTTTGAATCTGTACCCAAATTTAAGTAGTTTACTAAAGTTTATCTTGCTTAGAAAAGTTTTTTTAAAACACAGTTGAACCTGGATAAGCAAGAAACCTCTATAAGTGAGAGTCATTATAGAATGACTCTCGCTAAAAGAGGTTTCTCGCCATAGGGCACAAGCTACTTCCATAAGGGAGAAACGCGGATTAGAGAGGAACCTCTATAAGCTAGATTAATATCGCAGGTCTAAACCGATTTAAGTTTGACACTATTACAATTGAATTTAAAGTCTAAATGTATCATCACGCTTAAGAAAATTGCAATTAAAAGTACTATTTAGATATCCCAAACACTTAAAAAAGAGAAACTAAATGCGGGTAAGAAAAGCCAAACTAAGCTTTTTACTCTTTATCTATCCAAAATGCCACATGTAGTGTAGGTTTCCAGACAATAATTACAATTCCTGTATTGTACCGCAGTATAAGTGTACTTACGACTTAAGTTAGATTGCCCAAGTTACTTACCTGTAACGACTACCAACTGCATTTGTAGTAGTGTAATAAAAAATAATATAAACCTTTGTTACTATATGTTGTATGAAATAAATGTTCATTGCAGATAAAAAAGGACGATATATTTTATGAAAAATCGTTTAGCTAGAATAGTTAAACATAAACAAGAAACAAACGTTTACGACTTAGGGGCCTTCAAGAAAAGAGCGTACTCCTCCCTCAAAGGCCGGCAACACATTTGTGGTTCCTCTGGCGTTGCAGATGTCCGTGGGTGACGGACCAATTTATTTAGTTGATCCGCTGCCCGTTTGCCCCCTTCTCATATAAAAATAACAACAATAGAATACTATTTCAATGATCTATTTTGATTTTAATTAAGAAAAATACTTTATTAATTCATAAATGTTCGTTGCACTAAAATATAAAAAAAGGACTTTCAATTTTAAATAGAACACTATTTCTATAATTTACTTTTATTTTAAACAAAAAAGACTTCTTTATTTTTGAATGTCACACTTATTTAACTTCAGAATAGGTCGAGAGTAGCTTGTCATAGTAAGAACTCAGGCACTCTGCTTAAAACTTTTTATTTATTTATTGGAAAGATTTTAATCTAACCGAATTCCCAATGTAACTGTGGCGTATACAAAAATGAACTTGGTGCGTGCTCAAATCAGGGATGTCCGCAATGCGGAGACAACACGTGTCTGATATTTATGCCGCCGATACGACCGGCGTGAGGTATTTCACGTTTAACGTAAAATAAAAGGGACGTGGAATAACTTCGGAACGCATTATTATGCTTATTGTTAAAACTTTATACGTATGTATTGATATTTATGTGTTTTTATATAAATGTACTTAATCACATTTATGTATCTGGACCTAAGATTTTTTTAATAAAACAGTTTTTTTTATATTATAAAATCGCAAACGAGCAGCGGCCACCTCGATTCGCTGAAACAGCGAAGCGACCGCTGCTCATAGACATCTGCAATTGCAGATGCATTGCCTACCTTTAATATACAGAGGAGTAGACACACAGCAATAGGATATTTCATACTAAATTTACTCTAAGGGACTTTTTCAGCGAGCACTTAACAATTCTGAGTGTGACAGCAAAAATAATTAAATAAACGAGTCGTAAGTTCATTTATTTATAACTAAATGTTCGCGACTTCGTCCGCGTAGAGTTAAATAATATAGCCTATGTTATTCGGGGATAATGTAACTTTCTAATGGTGATTCTTTTAATCGGTTCAGTAGTTCTAGAGTTACTTCAATACATACAAAAATACAAAGTTTCTCTCTTTATAATATTAGTATAGATATAGACAAATAGAATAAGGTTTTTCATCTTTGAACAACATACTTATGAAGCGTTAGGTAACTTTGTCAATATCCTTTTGTATTACAAGAGAAAATTCATTCATAATTTATTTTGATTTACAAGTGCTCTTACCAAGTTTCTCTTGGAACGGTACCAAATTGACGTAATTGTCACTTAGCACATTCTTATTAGGAAAATACTACGCCCGGTTTTCTTAATTTTAACACTAAATTGGTATACTTTAAGAATTTCACAGTACTTAGCTTTTGTAATTAACTTCTTCGTATTCTATTTTTTTATAAGAAAAGGGGGCAAACGAGCAGCGGGAATACCGAGGTGATCAACGCCGCCCGTGGACATCTGCAATACCAGAGAAATCACAGATGCGTTGCCGGCCTTTGAGGAAGTGATACGCTTGCTTTTCGAAGGACCCTAAGTCGTAGCGGTTTGGAAATACCGCCTTACACAATAAACAATTTAATGTAAAAGCTGACACTCATGTCCGTTTTCACCAACGAACCCCTAAAGTAGTTTAGATAGGTGTCTTTTTGCTTAAGGGTGTCACTAAATCTTACTCATGCTTGAATGGATTTGATGTCTAAAGTGACACTTATCTGTTGGTGAAAGTAGTTATAGGTGACATTTTAAATGCTTGAAGGGTTACCTAAAATTTAGGGATTGTTGGTGAAAACGGCCATTAAAGTAAGAAATGTACACATCTGGGGTTTACCCAAAGTACATTTGCTACGAAGCGATTCTATAGTGAACGTGAAATTTATGAAACTGACAATTACATTCGATATTTGACGTGACATTCACATGATATCGAATGTCAATGTCAGTTCCATACATTTTTGTCGATTCCATCAGCGATATCGCCGATCGTAAAATACTTTGAATAGCCCCCCTGTTTTCAATTATTGTAAGACAGACGTAAACAGGAATGAAATCCAATTTATTGTATTCACATGCGAATGCTATTCTGAGTTTTCAAGTTATTTTAACGTTCAATTTATTGTCATTTAAATTGACATTTCAATGGTTCCAACTTAAATAATTCAATTCAATTTGTATTATAAATAGTGCACTTTTAACATTATTGAGAAATCGTAGGTTACAAATTACAATGATTTACAGTTGAGAGTCCAAGGGACCGCGATATTTGTTTCCCTTATAGAGGTTTCTCTCTAATCCGAGTTTCTCGCTAATGGAGGTAGCTCGTCGGGACCAGAGAATGATTCTCGCTAATCCAGGTTAGACTGTTTATGGAAATCGTCTACTTTGGTATGTTGTTATAATCTTTGTAATCAACAACTTAACTTTGACTTTTGTTATGTATCCCTGTTATATGAGGCCGTGGTATTTCCTTGATTGATATAAGCGAATAGTTTTTTCTAATATTTATGACAGTAAAATAGATCATAGAAAAGTAGGTGATAGAAAAGATTATCAATAGTAATCTAGTTATATCAGGGCTTAGATAAACAGGATTGAGAGTATTAAGAACAAATAAAACCAAAGAAGTCGTCTGATTTGTTTATTTTAATATTTGCTTTCAAATAAAACGTTTCGAAGCTTATTTTGTTTGACACTAGTTGAAGTGTATAGCTTTAAACATTCATACACGCTAGAAAGAGGGATGAAATTAAGATAAAAAGGGTCAGTCTTATATTTGGGAAAATTGTATAATATGAATAAACGATATTTACAAAAGTTGGGAAGACACATGCGACGTGACTTAAAGAAATATCTAGGAAATAAATAGATAAAGATCGAAATCTTTCTCACTCCAACCACACTCCATCATACGAATAACAAGTCGGTCTTAAGTTATTTTATAGTAAAATTTTTAATTTTAATATTTGATAACAACGCTTCATATTACACCTCGCGGGATGCCAGACGTTCACACCATTCATTCTCGATTCATCTTTATTTACATTTTAAATGATTAATTAAGACAAAATTATTATAATTACAATAAAATTTGGGAAATAGTCTAATTGACTCAAAAACAGTCGGTGCCAGGTCACCTCAGGGACGAGGGATCCAGCACCAGGACCCTAGGCTAAAGGGAAACGAACTCCGGCGGTGGGGGCGGTAAACTTAAAACGGGAGTCTCACACTGCTCAGGGTTGTCGCAACTCGCGCCAGGCAGCGACCACGTAGAACTGCCGGTGGCCGTCACTCGGGGTCCCATGTTGTCGTAAGCAGGTGCGGTACAACAAGTTCTACTTCGCCGCGGTAAAGTCGCTCCTCCGCTCAGTAGATCGGGATATTTGGTCGGTTCACTTCTTCCCGCTACTTGCACTGATATAAAAATATTTCCATACGGCACTGGCACAGCGAACTCGGCTGGTGGCGGAGGAAATACTCCTGGAGTTCCTTCTATCGTAATGTGAACTGGATCAAAACCACAACCCCTCGGCTGGTCGTTGTCGACGGATAGGGAACGCTCGGTTAGTTCGAAGTCGCACGGGGACGCCATGTCGGCTATAGACCGGTCGCAGCTCACGACGACTGACGCGTCTATTAGACGTTTCTCTTGATCCATAAAGCTTCTACTGGGCGGCACGGATCGTCTTCTAAGATGCCAACAAGCCACTGCGGCTATGAAACCGAGAGCCGCCAGCGCACCTAGTGCACCGAAAACTACTCCTAAAAGTTGCGGTATACCCGGCGCGGTGCGAGCCGTTGCCGTTTGGGATCGAGGTAGGACCAGACTAATTATAGCCCTCGCCTCTCCCGCCGTACTCTTTGCTACACAAGTCCATTCTCCCGCGACACTAGAAGTTACATTTAACAATGTTATATTAACCCACCTTACACTACCGGGCACTCTATCTTCTGAAATGTCATTTTCTACCGTCGTATCAGTTTCTTCCATATCGCAATCTATTGTACTGTTGTGTATATTCATTCCATCGAACAACCAAGTCACTTGTGGCTTTGGGATTCCATGTATCCAGCAGCCGAATGTAACCGCAAATCCGACCTCCGCTCTCACCACAAGTGTACTAGATCGCACTTCAGGTGCACACGTCATGTTTTCGCTAGGAACATTTCGCCATTTATTTCCGGCCTGCGTCGGTGGCTCTCCACACAACAGATCCTCCGTACCCAATTTACTATCTAAGAACCAATCTCGAAATTCCCCTAACCGACAGTCGCACCGCCAGGGATTCCCCGACAGTGACATCGTCTTCAAGGCCGGTAACGAGAACGTTATCAATCGAAGGAATGTTAGTTGATTTCTCCGTAAATCTATCGTTTCTAGAGATCGTAAATTTCTCAAAGCTTTCGTGTGTATTGTCCGCAGTCGGCAGCCATCGAGTAATAACATTCGGAGATGCGGCAGCGGCGGGAACTGGTCAGAGATCAAATTCGTCAAAGGGTTATTACTGAGCACTACCAATCGCAGTCGTTCGTTGCCTCGGAATATATCTCTCGGTAAAACAGCTAAATCGTTGTCCGCAAGGTCCACTTCTATTAGAATTCTCAATTCTAAAAATGCATCCGCGTGTATCGAACGTAATTTGGTCGCTTTGAGATTTATTCGTTGTAGATTCAGTAAGCCTATATTTGAGAAGACTCCTTGCGGTAGATTCCTGAGCGGGTTGTCGTGGAGGTCGAGGACCTGGATGTCGGACGAGAGAGCCGGCGGTCTGCGGAGGTCTCCGGAGGCGCAGGTGGCGGTCTTCTTGCCGGAGGACCACTTACAGCGGCACGTGGCGATGTGGGCGCAGTCGAGCCAGTCGCTGGCCGTCCTCGCGGTGCAAGT
The DNA here is from genome assembly GCA_013186455.1 of Papilio dardanus tibullus. Lineage (NCBI taxonomy): Eukaryota > Metazoa > Arthropoda > Insecta > Lepidoptera > Papilionidae > Papilio > Papilio dardanus. The sequence goes on along the minus strand of QDHC01005891.1, from coordinate 459,805 downwards.
CGTGAAGATAACTATCCAATACCATCTGGCCCACGACACGCGCATACTCATCTCATTTCGGATTTATGCTTACATCTGCCGACTGCCTGAAACAACGAGGAAAACGTTAATCACATATTACACAAACATATCTCAGACGAAAATACAATACGCCTTAGTCATCGAATCTGGTTTCATTTAATCTGTTACATTACGAGCGGTTTCTATTATTTTATGAGACATTTACGTTACTGTTACGACTGTTTCTAGTTATATTGTTACGTTGAATCACAATTCTGTTTTTTATTTCTGTCTTAATTTATAAACATTATAAATTAGGTTATGTGTATAATTGAAATTGTGTAAGATATAATAATGTACAATGGTCAGCTAGTTTTGTAAGCTTAGGCAATAAATATTTAGATTATGTCGGTCTGAGACGTTTTTTATATCATGATTGATTTATTACCTCATTTCCATGTTATGTTAAACTTTCTTATATCAATGACGTAGTAAATCTTTCAATATAAAATACGGCAGTCTATTCTGTGAAGCTGTAAGTCTATTCAAATTTACTCATGACTTCGTAAGCACTTTGTTCTAAAACGTGCATCACTTTATATCTAAAAGCGTTCAAAAAACTTCTAAAAAATATAAAGCACTACTTTTGTAAGGTACTGTCGCAGGAAATCTTTATACTGACGTGTTTAACATTGCTAAAATCGTCAGTATAAAGATTTCCTACGACAGTACCTTAACAAGGAAACAGATAATAAATTACTTTTATAATCTTCACTAGCTGTTGTGCGCGACTTCGTACGCATGGAAATTAATAATATGTTAATCGGGGATAGTGTAGCTTTCTAATGGCGTAAGAATTTTTGTAATCGGCCCAGTAGTTCTTGAGTTATTTCAATACATACAAAAATACAAATTTTCTCTCCTTATAATATTAGTATAGATAAGTATTTTATATATTTTTTTACAATATTTTGTTAACTTTCCCTAGGCATATCAATTTGAAAACGAAATCTTAATAATTAAAAGTTTAATTAAATACAAATATGTATTACATTTTAGGCCAGAACTTTCTCGCGTGTCCTCAAAACCCTGTACCCAAATTCCAACGCATTAATAAAGCCTCGTACACACTAGGATAGTATTTTATTCTCGTAGCAGGTAAGCAAGTATCCAAAGGATTTACTAATATACTCTACTAAAATGTTGCTGTTCGGACACGTTTAGTTATAAATTACTATCCTAGTGCGTAGGTTTAGGTTTAAACGAGTTCGAACAGTAGTAAATGCTTTGTTCGGATAAATGCTACTTGCTACTCGACTAAAATACTATCCTGGTGCGAACAATGCTTTAGGGTGTCTAGATAAGTGTTAAATAAGATAATAAAACCTTGACCTATATTCTAACAACATAAACGTAAAACTATTGTTACATAAATTGAAAACGATTGAAAGTTTTTTTTCCACCTACGCCACAAACGAAGTCCGTACGCTTAGTTTTCTATGGAATAAGTCTACCGGTTAAGCGTTGGAAGACTGAATAGGGGTAAATCTTTTCACGGCTCGAGATGTGAGAAAATTTCCACAACATACGAGGGGCGAATGAAAAGTTCGCTGCCGAGATACTTAAAAGTAGGGAATGAAAAGTACTTCAATTTTAATTTAACTTTAATGTCTACTCGCTTTTTGCATCATTTATTTTCGAGTTCCATTTAAGATTTATCATTTAAATTAGGTAGCTTCATTAAGCCGACTACAGCACAGTTTTAACTGTACAGTTCAACTGGACAGTTAATACTGACGTGTGTAGGCAAAACTGACAACTGTACGGTTCAAATTGACGTGTACATCATCAATTTTTAAGTTCACAGTTTTAACTATACCGTTCAACTGCGCAGTTGACGTAAGTAAAACTAAGAACTGTACGGTTCGACTGTGCAGTTCAAATAGACGCGTTTACGTCAGTTTTAAGTGCACAGTTAAAACTGTACAGTTAAAAAACTGAACGTTTGTAGAATTTAGCTTTTCTTACTAGTAACTTTTTATTAACTTACGACAGGGTTTTTGTTGAACGTCTTCCATTAATTTTTCTTTTAATCCACATATAAAAATATTATTCAAGATTAAAACTAATAACGTCTCAATTACTTTCAAAGCAATACTTAATTGTTCTTAACTAGATTTATTAAATAATTTCTTATAATTCTATATTGAAATAATGTTCGACAGTAATTTAGTAAAATTATTCTACAAATTACTTGAAATGGCGCCATATAACAAATACCGTCGGCAACAGAGAAGTTTGCCAAGTTTTTTAAGCAGCAGTTAAGTTGAAAGTTACCACAACTTGATTTGTCTCTTACTAAGTTACTAAGTTACGCGAGTAAGTTTATGCATCGTTTTGAAGACTCTTTGGTATACTATGCATGTTATAAAATTGTTACAATTTTTGTGCATTTTATATTAATACATTTTTCTAAAATTGGGATAAAAAAAAATATATCTAATAAATTAATGCATTTCTTACTGTATTTAATTTAAAAATACTTAACGTAATTTTAATTAGGACAGTTTCTTTGTGCGTTTACTTAAAAAATCTTTAAAAGTTATAAAATTAATTATTACAACCACAAAAAAGTAATATAAAAAATAGATCTAACTACCAACTAAAACAGAGGGATTACCCAAAGCACATATGCTACAAAGCGATTCGATAGCGGGCATAAAATGTATGGTACTGACAATGACGTTCAATATCTGAGACGTCACAAGCACATGACTTATCGATTCATTGTCAGTTTCATACATTTTTGTCTATTCTATCAGCGATATCGCCGATCGAAAAATACTTTGGTTAACACTCTCGATCCGCTCGTAAATCTTCGTTTTATATTTTTAATTAACACGTCAGTCTTTTAGGTTAATCATACATATATAAGTGACATTTAACATTTCCGCATGCCGCAATTGCATGTAATAGTGTCGGTTCTTGCGCAATACCTAATGCGCATAGAATTAGTTCCAGTGTTGGCTGACGGCCATCTTTTGCGCTATTCCGGGCGATGACCTCTTTTAATTCGACGTCTTCCTACAACGAAAACAATACGATTTGTAACAAGACGCAATCGATGTTTGACTCGCACTTTACCTTTGCCTTGTATGCCAGGATAGTATTTTAGTCGAGTAGCAAGTAGCAAGTATCGAAGCAAAGGATTTACTAAACTGCTCTACTAAAATGTTGCTGTTCGGACACGTTTAGTTACTAAATTACTATGTTAGTGCGTAGGTTTAGGCTTAAACGAGTTCGAACAGTAGTAAATCCTTTGTTCGGATAAATGCTACTTGCTACTTGACTAAAATACTATCCTGGTGCGAAGAAGGCTTTAGTCCGTTATTACTGCCTAAATTTATACGAAAACATATTGCCATCTCGCTCATTGTCTTTCAAAAACGAATATAGCAACATTCTACAGTTGTTAATTCGGCTACAGAAGCTCAGTTTCAAGTCCACAGTTTTAACTGTACAGTTCAAATGCGCAGTTTAAACTGATTTGTGTAGACAAAACTGAGAACTGTACGGAGTTCAAATTGACGCGTGTACGTCAATTTGAACGATACAGTTTTAACGGCGCCGTTAAAACTGTATAACGTACGTATATCATTAGCTTAGATAAAAAACTTCACCTTTTCTTTTGTTTCCTTATTCTAGATACTAGCTGTTGTTTGCGACATCGTTCGCGTGGAATTAAAAAATATATAGCCTATGTTACTCGAAAATAATTTAGCTTTCTAATGGTGAAATAATTTTGGAAATTGGCCCAGTAGTTCTTGAGTTTTTTCAGAATTTCAATTTCAAATTTTAAAAGTAAAGCGACTGGAGGTAAAAAACCATTACAGGGTGTTCTGTTTTCGAATATTTAAAAACTGCTATAGTTCAAAAACTATTAGACAGATTTTTTAATATTTTTCTGGTGTCTCTCATGATTTGCTCAGCTGAGTCAGTTTTGGCGTCGACTTACGGGACATCCTATATTAGTATAGATTGAATGAATAAAAAAACTGTCACATTTCTTCCCTACGAAATAAAATCGTACCGTTTCTGTATCGTAAACGCAACTCGTATAGTTCAGGTAAAACTTTTGCGTAATAAAAAGTGAGATAAAGGTGACATTTGGCACAGTTTCAACTGAAAATGTTTAAGATTTGAACAAAACAAGACATAATTCAATCACTGTATGGTAAATATTTAACGTGATACAAAACGAATTCGCTAACATAATGCAGTCCATAAACGTTCAGTTTTTACTGAACAGTCAAACTGTATTAAAAGCAACGTCTTTTGTGCTTAAACACGACATTTTGAACTGCATATTTAAATTGTACAGTTCTCGATCTCACCTAGACACGTCAGTTTTTACTGCACAGTTGAAATGTACAGTTAAAACTGTACAGTTAGAAAACTGAACATATTAGAGTACGAAGGGCTCGTGTGCATATAAAAATAAAGTACCAGGAGTACATAACGTAATAGGGAAATAGATTCTTTTCCTTAATTAAGGATCTTGCATACGTCATCAATCCTGAAGAAGACGGCTTCCTTAATCTATCATTACGTCACAAAATGCGGGCTCGGACAAAAAATATACGTATACCTGGTTAAAGTACTTAATTAAGTCGAATTACTAATACCCATCTTACGGTAGGATTAACGATTTGTACTAGCTTCCCATTATCAAAAACGTCGTAAAAATATGTAACCAACGTCACTTAGAGATAGTATCGAATCCAAATAGTGAAAGAAGTTTTCAGATCAGTTCAGTAGTTTTGGAGCCTATTCACACAATCAAATATTTATTCATCATAACATACCATAACTAGTTAGTGTCCGCAACTTCGTCCGCATAGAATTAAAATATATATAGCCTACATTACTCGACGATAATGTAGCTTTCTAATGGTGAAAGAATTTTTGAAATCAGCCCAGTAGTTCTTGAGTTATTTCAATACATACAAAAATACAAAGTCCTCTTTATAATATTAGCATAGAAGTACAGATAAGTATTCATAATATAATATAGGTGTAAAATAAGGGGATAATATGGCAAACCAGCGTCAGGAACAACGGAGTCATCGACATCTGCTACACCAGAGGACCAAATGGCAGCATTGACGGAGGTTTTATTCTAATATGAATAACTGGCTGTTGTGCGCGACTTCGTCCGCGCGGAATTAAAAACATGTTACTACTCGTATGTTACTCGGGGATGGTGTAGCTTTCTAACGGTGAAAAAATTTTTGAAATCGGCCATGTAGTTCTTGAGTTATTTCAATACAAACATAAATACAAAGTTTCTCTCTTTATAATATTAAGTATAGATGAATAATTAGCCAATGCCACCATAACATTTTATATTATGCTAATCTGAGATGTTTCCGATAGCTTAATTTTTTTATTAATGTAAATAAAAATAACCATAAAGATATTTAAAGAATTCTTCACAATAGTTACTTTAGTAAACGAATGCAGGTTAATCTGTTCTAGTCTTCTATCAACAAAAGGAAACTATTAATCTTCGTTGCTCTTTGCTTTTTTACTGCAGACGTTTTTTTTGTATCTTTTTCGTTCGTCCAGCAATATCTTATCTTTTAATATGTTTTTTGTAACGATGCTGTCCTTTTTTAATTTAAGCAACAAAAATTACTTTCCGTTTTTCAAAGTAACGAATTAAAAAATAAACGAGTGTTTAAAATTAAAATAAATGGTCTTAATTGCTGTACTCAATCCGCTTTATTCCGAAACGAGAATCAGCGTTATTACTGTTGTACTTTCTATGTTTGGTACTGGCACATTCATAAAATTTATTCCAAAATACATAATATCCTTGTTCCTGGTACTTCTTATGATATATAATTTGGTCCAATGAGACCCCTGGTCTACCTTATTTAGTTCCGAGTGCCCTCTTGTGTCGTATAATCGACGACTTATTGGTTGAATAAGGGGGTTAACGTCCTAAAACGTAGAAAGTACAACAGTATTAGTACTTTGTGTCTCCTTAGATTCAGTTCTTAACAATTTAATAAATTTCAAAGAGAAAATAAGTTTTATATTAAATCTGCGAAGCGTAAAATTAAGTTATTTCAGAAAACATTTGTATTGTTTTTCATATAAAAGCGTATTCGTCACATAAATACGTCAACTTTCATAGTACCCTCGGGAACAATGGAAGCATAATGAAAAGTTATTCCATTGTTTGTCTGACTTATTAATCGTTTTTACATATATTTAACAAGATATTTGTATTCACTCTTTGAACTGAAAATTACAATTTGATTCCCTATGTCTACGAACACACGGGCGTTCTTTCAACGTCGACGGTAGCGTTTTTTTAACGTTCTCTTTCATTATGAACGCAGTAAAATCCCTCTTGTTTCGTTCGTCGTTCTTGCGCGCCTTAAAAAGCGCCCGCGCGAATACAAGCTAAACACAGGGCCCCCGTAAGGGTAACTGGCGCCTGTGTGCAAAAATGTATTTTGGCACCTCTTAAGCATTTTTAATTATGTTTCTTCTAATAGTATTATGCATGGAAATGCATTTGTTCTAAGTCAACGTGTTTTTAACGCACGTAATAAAATCGTCTTTCCGAATACGTACAAAAAAAATCTACAATTTACAACGTTTAAATGTTAAATAACCGTTTAATGGATAACTCATTTTGAATAACCGTTTAATAACAGTTTATTTAAAATGTAAACTTTGTAAACTAACTAACAGCACTAGAAAATTTCGCTTACGAAGCCAAACAAATCATACCATTCGTAAATGCTACAAAAACTCAGTCGACCCTAACTTAAGTACGCAAAGTTGTACCAAGTTGTAACTTACAAAGGACCTGGAAACGGCGAAATCTGAGTATTTTTTGCTTACTTAAGTCCAACCTCTTTGACGATTCCGATCAAAGACTCGACCGCAACCTTGCTAGACGCCGTCTCTTCAAGCCTTTTACTACAACTTTTATACATAATATTAATAGTTTAGCTATAAAATACTAGTTATTTTCTAGCTACGCTTTTAAAACAAAATAATATTCAATAGCACTAGTTTTAAAATAAATGATTTACGCTTGAAAAGAAATGAATGAGTCTGATTTAAAGTCAAAATTAAGCCTGAAGCTGGGTCAAAGCTGGCTACAGAAGTTCAGTTTTTTTACTGTACAGCTAAAAGTTATGTACACACGTCGCTTTGAAGTGTACAGTCGCACTGAACAGTTCTCAGTTTTGCCAACACACGTCGGTTTTAAATCCGCAGTCGAACTGTACAGTTAAAACTGTAGCCGGCTTAAAATTTTAACTTGTTTAGCTTATGTGGATGGTTACAAAGATAAATTTAAATGGTTTACGTAATTTTACATAATAGGTAAAGGTTTGTTAAGCTCGAGTATGAATCAATTTGTATAAAAAGGACAAATAATTTGTATCAAAAAATATATATATAAAATATTCTTTCTTCAATAGATTCTGCTGCTGTATACGTAGGAGTTCAATCGGCTTTAATTTATTGCTTCCATAAAATCAATTACCTAATAAATACTTATTACGAATTAATAAAAACATAATTACATTTTCCTTATAAAAATGACGCAATGCTTCAAATTAAGACTAGGGGATCATAAAATTGAGGATGCCCGAGGGATGACCGGGGCTTGGTCAAATTAATTCAATAATTAGATCACGTAGCGGTCTGCTGTCTGTCTTAACATGGGAGGAAAATTAAATGGCTTTGGTGACATGTCTCATTCCTAGTATACTTAAGTTAACTCAATTTATATCTACAATTTGTTTTATTAGTTTTTATTAATGAAATATAACTTCTGAAGAGATTATTTCAACTTAGTTTTACAAGTCAGAGTTAGGTGCGGAAATATGAGGCTTAGCCAATACAATTACGATGAAAGAAAACATCGCGTTCGTGATGAAACCTGCACATATCGGCGAAGATATTCAAATAAATGCGTGAAGTCGACCAAACCTCAGTGGACCAGCGTGGTTGACTATGGGCCTTGTCACACCTTAGCGTAGGCTCCGAACCCCTCGATAGGGACGTATAGTGGTAGCTGGTCAAGAAGTCAATACAGTCTAAATTTGTAAAATTACAGAGGTAACAAAAATGATGTTGGCTTGGAGAAAAGACAACGCCTTGAAGGACACCGCTTTAATACCAGACATAAAAAATCACAGCACAAGAGTGAAAATTACTGATATTTTATCAATTTTCAGTCCTACTTAATAGTGACATCTGTTAGTTAATCAAAAAACATATTCATAGAGGGTTAAGTTAATTTAACACCGTCACCATAATACCAAACATCGACTTTAAAATGTAGTAAACAAGGTTCAATATCCCTTGTTATATTATGGAGGTCAAGAGAAATGTATTGAATAATTTTGGTATAGTTTCAATGTACAAGTATTTGCCAATAACCAGAGTTTGGCAATTGTTAGTCTTGCTCTGTTGCCAGATTATCCCTTGTTTGTTCTAACAATGTTTTGTGGTATTGAATTAATTCTTACGTAGAACTTTAAGTTCTGATCTTGTTTGTATTTCTAATCGATAATAAATACGATAAGAGGTAACCCAAAGTATCTTTCGATTGGCGATATCGCTGATGGAGTCGACAAAAATGTATGAAACTGACAATTATATTCGATAAGACATGAGCTTTTCAAGTGTGAGATTTCGATGTGATTAATCTATCTTCCGTCTTTCAAGTCCTCACTCTGTTTTTAATCGTATTTACCTTTAAACTAATAATTTAAAACGATATCATAACGATGAAAGATTTATATTTTTGTAGGTATGTATTGAAATAACTGAAAAAGAACTTAGTATGCTTATTTCAAAAAATCTTTAATTATTAGAAAGCTACATTATCACTGAGTAACATAGGCTATATATTTTAATTCCGGATGAAGTCCCGAGCAAAAGCTAATTTTAAATGACTTACTTTATACCTATGTAGCTCTTAGAACAAAATTCATCTATGTCTTTGTAACATATCTGAAAGAAAAGATATCTGTTTTTTACAAAGCTTTGGCACCAGTGGAACAAAACGTTTAAAAATACGAACGTACAAGTGGAATTTAAGACAAAGACGAGAGGCGACAAAGGCAAGCCTTTGTCTACGAGACACGCCAAATATCTAATCTTAACACAAAAATACGACTTTTTTAACAGAAGACAAATGCTACATTGAAAGAAAGAAGCTAATTCAAGTTTTGATTTGAACCAGTACATAGTAACGATAGGTTACTACTTAATATTATATATTTTTTCTATATTACAAAGTGGCTAACGAGTACGCGGCCACTTTGATTCACTGAAATAGCGAAGCGACCACTGCCCATAGACATCTGCAATTGCAGACGCGTTGCCAACCCTTAATCTACGGAGGAGAAGACGCACATCGAGAGGACAGTACTCCTTCCTATACGTCCCCTCCCCCGCCAAGTCCACTTCCCCTTCCCATCATTTCCTTACAAGAAAAGGATAGGAAGGGAAAGTGGACTAAAATTAGGCCTCCAGCACCACACTCCTCAGACGAAACACGGAATTGCTTCCATTTCACGGCTGTCTGTGTGGTCGTGGTATTTCACCGGGCGAGCCGGACAATTTGTGCGAAGATGTTAAAGCGGGCTCTACCACATGCGAAAGCTACAATGGATGGATGTGCTTCAAGATGTCTCCGAAAAGGCTTATCAGATCTCGGTTACATTGCACAGATGTAGAATATAGTCTGGAAGAAAACAAAGCCTACTCAGGTACTATATTTTTCTTAGTTCCGCGTAGACAGACTGCAGCCGAAAGGTATAATAAAACGCTGTCCATCACGAAAATGTAGATCAGGGAGTAGCGAAACTAAAGTACACCAACAAATCGAAATATTTGTCGAGGACGTTTATGAAAATCATAACGCTATCTAGTTTGTAATAATTACGTCGCTTAAAGTCAGTGGTGTCAAAATTAAACGAGATCGCCGTAGAAATTGAAGTTAAAGCCTGGACGTAACATGTAAGACTTTAATATTTAAGTGGCGTTTAAAAATTCGGAGGCTAGTCCCTCAGTAGGTTAATCCAACCGTCTATTGACTTAGAGAAAAACAAACTAGAACTAGTCCCAAGGGCATTTCTATCGGATACAAACAGATGCAAATGTGATTACAATAATACAATTAGAGAACATGCTATTATCCGCTTTACTAAGACCTTGTGAGCCCACTATCCCCTTTCTTATAAACATATGTCATTGATTACATCTCATTGAAATCCAAAAATCATCATCCTGTCCTTGTCCCTATGGAGGGTCGGCACAGTGTGTACTACTCCATTTGGTGCCGGAGGCCTAATTTTAGTCCACTTTCCCTTCCTATCATTTTCTTATTAAAGAATGATGGAAAGGGGAAGTGGATTTGGCAGGAGAGGGGACGTATGGGAAGAGGAATTATTCTATTGCCGTGCGTCTCCTCCTCCGTAGATTAAGGGTAGGCAACACATCTGCAATTGCAGATGTCTATGGGCAGCGGTCGCATCGCTATTTCAGCGGATCAAGGTGATTTGCTCGTTCGCCAGTTTTTAATATTAAAAAAAATACTTCCCTATAGTCTCGCAAAATATACGCTAGTCGTGGAGTTGCGGAAAATGGAGCCCATCATGGGTCGAGCTACTTTTTCCCTATCAACCGTATCTGATTTCACCCCTCTTAAAATCCAAAGATACGTAGCCCATACAATTTGGATAGCTACAAAGGTAGAAGACCAAAGAAAGTGTGGATGGACTGTGCGAAAAGGGATATCCGTAAGGAAGTAATGTCAGATATGACGGCTGATAGAGATCCTGCAAACCCGTAGGGGAAAGGACAGGTTGAAGATGATGATCATAAGATAGGATGTCCTTCAAATCCACTGAGAATCATTTAGAGAGACATTGTAGTTAGTAATAGAAATCAATACTAAGAGACTGCTTAATATTAAACTACTAGCTGTTGTCCGTGTCGTTGTGCGCATGAAATTAAATAGCCTATATTACTCGGGGAAAATGTAGCTTTATAACAGCGAAAGAATTATTGAAATCGGCCTAGTAGTTTTTGAGTTATATCAATATATACAAAAATACAAATTTTTCCTATTTATAATATCAGTATAGATTACGGAGACAACAATGAGAACAATTTATTTTGTGTAAAAAGATTTGTAAATTAGAAGACAATGTTGTTTGAGATTTTATTAACGAAGTGAGAAACCGAGCAACGTATTGGAGCTACTCGTAGTTTATTGTAGTCGATAACATTAGATTCATTTACAGTTCTAACCTTACGAACTACGTTGTTTAGAACTTGAACAGTTTTATTGGTTTCTAATATAGGACACTAGATAAAATTAAGAAATAAAATAGAATCTTGTAGTAAGAAAGATAATTTGTTCTTTAAACAATTGTAAAAGATATATTTAGTTCGACTGAAAAATATTAAAATATAATGTTGTCTCTACTTTTTTAAAGATAATGAAAATGACAACATCTTATTAATATTATAAATAATTAAGTTTTGATGTTTGTATGTTTGTAAGAAGGTACTTCCAGAACGACTGCATGGATCTGGTAGGTTACCCAAAGCATCTTTCGATTGGCGATAACGCTGATGGAATCGACAAATATTTATGAAACATTGACATTCGATAAGTCATGTGCTTGTCACGTCTGAGATATCGAACGTCATTGTTAGTTCCATATAGTTTTGAAGTAGCGCATGTAGTGTGGGTAACCCCTCTGGACACAATTTTTTTTTTAATTTAGCGCGGCCGATGTCACGGTCAAACTTGAACTTAGTTTGTAGAAAATATTATTCCAACAGAAAATACGTTTAACTAACATCAAAATATTTATGTTAACTAAAATAATCTATTTAATAACACTATTAGGAGGGTAAAAGGTTTTACGTGTACTAAATACATTTAAAATTAAGACGAATGTATCCTCTATTAAAATAACAAGCCCCATTAAACTTAAAAGCTAAGAGTTAATTTGACTTGCGTTGAAAATTGCGAGTCAACGCTTTCCATTACACGACCATTATCTCACGAATTGGTTCTAATTTCTAATAAAATTCTTGCTTTCTATTTTAAAATCTGAATGCGGAGGTTTTACTGCATTAATGTTATAAAATTTAGTTGGGTCTTTTGTATTCAAAGATTGTTTTAATATGCTATTGGTTTTATTGGTTAGATAGAATTAGAATTGCATGCTTTCGTAATAAAAGCTGCACATATTGGCGAAGAAATTCAAAGATATGTGAGTTTACCAAGCCGTAATTGGCCAGAGTGGTTGACTGTGTCCTAGTCAACCTTTATGGTAGACTCCGAGCCTCGGTGAGGACTTATAGTGAGCTGGTGATGCTATAAAAGTCTCTTCCCAAGTTTCTTAATAAAGGGGTAAGTAGACATAATGGGATGCAATGAAAAATCTCTCAGATAATGTTAGACATATTATTTATATGAATAAATTATACCTTAGCACTTTGCTTGTTTTATTTTTAATATTTAAAACTAGCGACCCGCCCCGTATGTGCAATACTGATACTAAATACACTTCAGAAATTGTGAACGTTGTATATAATATCCATAGTAATAATAATTGCACCCGTGCAGGGCAAGGTGGGTCGCTAGTTATACATATAAACCTTCCTAATCACTGCATCTATTAAAAAAAACCGCATCAAAATCCGTTGCGTAGTTTTAAATATTTAAGCATACATAGGGATATAGGGACAGAGAAAGCGATTTTGTTTTATACTATGTAGTACACCGAAAGCATACAAATCCCGTACTAAGTACATTAACCATCAACTAATTCTACAGATTTACAATTTTAGCACTTTATGGTAAAAAAAACAAACACGACATAAAAAATAGCATAGTTTTTGATTAAATCACAGTTTAGTATAGTCGAAATTACGTACGAACACGCATTCTTTTTATTATATTCTATTAACCCATTTCCGACAACCATTAACCAATGGTCTTTGCGCGCCTAAAAAAAGACTCATCATGTGACCTTCATGTAAAATAAGCTACGTACTAAAAACCCTTAAATTAGCTCTATAATTATTTTAGACCATTATTTTCAGGATTTTTAGTCATCTATACTTAATATTATAAAGAGAGAAACTTTGTATTTTTGTTTGTATTGAAATAACTCAAAAACTACTGTTCCGATTTCAAAAATGCTTTCACCATTAAAAATCTACATTATCCCCGAGAACAACAGGTAGTTATTCATAAGATACTAGCTGTTGTTCGCGACTTTGGAATTAAAAAATATAGCCTATATTACTCGGGGATAAAGTAGCTTTCCAATGGTGAAACAATTTTTGAAATCGGTTCAGTAGTTCTCGAGTTATTTCAATACATACAGAATACAATGTGTTCTTTTTTATAACATTAGTATAGACTATTACTACACATAATTTGGTCCTTAAACTCTCGTTACAGTTGGCAATTTTTAAGGATTGCATCATGTATTTGAGCTTCAGGTTTAACTTGGATTTTGACAGAATCATAATATTATTAACGCGTTTTAAATACACTTTTCTATCTCTAGATTAACACGGTTATATTTCTCACGCGCATTGTAGTATTTATTTAAAAACTTGTTGATCGCGACTTCGTCCGCGTGGAATAAAAATATATAGTCTATGTTACTCGGGGATAGTGTAGCTTTCTAACGGTGAAAGAATTTTTGAAATCGGCCGAATAGTTCTTGAGTTATTGTAATACAAACAAAAATACAAAGTTTCTCTCTTTATAATATAACATTCATAAAATAATACTCGGAAAATATTTTAATAAAACTGATGCATTATCTTTTCAAAATATTTTCATTTCACACACAAAAAGAAAACAAAATAAAAAACTATTTAAATACATTTTCACGTTTTAATATAACTCGAGGTTAAACTTAATTTGGAAAATTAAAGCTACAATTATTTAAATTATACACTAAAATATTTTGAGTTAAACTCAGCTATTCATACTAAAATCTTTTATGTATTTGAATACATGTTCATTTTGTTTAGAATTTCCTACAAAAAGCCGTATTCAGTTCATTACATCTTAAATATCTGAAAAGGGGTACATAATGCTTTTCCTTTCTTAACACGGAAAATATTGATGAAATTTTTCACGCTTCTAAAAGTAAATGGTGTTATGCAATGTGCAAATAATAACAAAGCAAGTCTTTGTTATAAATTCGATTCATACTTTTATTAATATTATGGTATATATGAAAATATTTTCGGTATTTTCTTTGTATCGCTCCACAATGAATAATAGCCACCTAATGGCTATAGAAACAGACTACCAATCTAGAGGTTCGAATACTATTCTTCGATTATCACGAATTATAGCATACAAGCTTCCAGCTTATATCAAAACTAGCGACCCGCCCCGGCTTCGCACGGGTGCAAATCAGTATAATGCTGATACTAAATACTGCAGCGTTTGTAATATAAGCGCTAAAAAGTGTTAATTTATGACTTCATATTAAAACCGTCTAAATTACTCGTATCAGTGTTACTTTACTATATTGTGAATGTATTATACATGAAAACCTTCCTTATGAATCACTCTATCTATTAAACCGCATAAAAATCCGTTGCGTAGTTTTAAAGATTCAAGCATATATAGGGACAAACATTAAAAAACGTTATTGTTTTATATTATGTAAGGATAAGGATAAGGATAATACATAAATATTACATTTCAATAAAGATAAGGAACATATAAATAAAAAAAGTAATGAAATTGAATGTGGACGGATACAAAGAGGCCAAAGAAAGGATGGCTCGCGTGAAAGAAGATATGCTGAAAAAAGTGGTGAATTCAGAAATGACGGTTGAAAGAGAGGTATGGAGTATAAATACTGTGCCGACCCTCCATAGGGACAAGGACAGTATGATGGATAAAATATTAGTGTTTTGTTCTAATATAAGTAAAAAACTAAGCAAACATAAATGGTTCGTTTCTTACTTCATCTTTTTTCTTCTATAAGAAACCGGTAAAAAAAATGACGAAATAACGAGAGGCAGAAAAAAAAAACTTCCTAGAATTTCTTGAACCCTATTCATAAAAGCATATTGTTAAATATCAAACAACTCAATCGTTACTAAAAATACACATGTTTTATTAATCAAATTATTCAAATCGTACCAGTAATGTAAACGTATGAATTTAAAAATAACCATTTCAATAGAGACATCGATTCTTAGATAAAACATACAATTTTCAACCGACGTTATTTGGCCGTTCGCCAAAGTTTTAAAACATCATAATCTAAACTCAGACTCTGTTTATCAAAGAGAAATAATTAATAACGATAAACCAATTTACTTTAAGAACAAAAATAAACATTTCATTTTATAAATTGCGAGGAGATGTTTTATGTTTTTGAGTAAATTATAAACAATTTAAGAATAAGTTTTACATCATGACCTTGCGTTGTGTAGTTTATCCTTGTTATACATCATATCACCATAGACATGGAAACACACGGACTTCCTTTTAGTCGTAGAATGAGAAAGATATAGAACTGGCCATAATATATACGGTTGAGGGACAAAAATGCTTCAGACTACATCATACGTATGTTGTATGTGCATCAATTTACGGTTTTAAAACCAATAATATCACGTCTTAAGCTTTTGCCTGGGACGTAAGAAAAGTTCATTCACCGAAAATACGCTTGATGCGCTGCAATACTAGATACAAAAAGCGTTATTGTTTTATACTATGTAATTACATATATGTAGTAACAACATATAGCCAAAGTTGGATACTTTAGGCTCTTATGCAACTATTACTAAAATTGGCGCAAGTAATTATCAGTCACTTCTACTCAGAATCCCTTCAAACTCTCCGAAGTGTAATGGAGGCTACTTAATTATGTATGCAGTTAAGTTGAGATAGATGTTTGCTTAATTTACTTAATTTCACATATCATAAAAGAACTTAACATTAACCTTGTAATGTAATGTAGTTCGACTCATGATAGGCTCCATTTTCCGCTCCACGACTAGCGCGTATTTTGCGTGACTTCACAAATATATTTGCATTTCTTCTCAGATTTGTACAGGTAGCATCACGATGTTTTCCTTCACCGTAAGAGAGTTGGGTAAATATGTCTAATATTAAAAATATATTGGTACATGGTGGGATTCGAACTCGAGACCTGCAGTTTACAAGTCAAGAGCTAAACCCCTAAACCACCGAGGCTCTTAAGCTTACTTTTATATTTTAGAAAAGACTTTTAAAGAGTCGTTGCTTGGAGCAAAACTTTGTGTCCATTTTTAAAGAACGCGCAAACATCTGAACGTGTTTGACATATTAATTAACTATTAGTTTATAATTGGACTAGGTATATTGTAAATCGCCTACAAATACTATGTTAATTATAAGGCTGTATTCATGCTTAAAATATGAAAATTGAAACAAAATACCGTGTAATTATGGTGTTTACGGTGCTTTTAAATTCAACCATATTGAATATAAAATATTTTATGATGAAATTTTCATAATAAGTAATAAAGAAATCGCAATTTCCTCGCATTAATAATTATATACGTTGCTGGTGTTAAACAAAATGGAGGCATAATTATAGGGGGATTTATACAGCTTTAGTTAAATCCTTTGTAATTGGGGATTACTTTAATCCCTTTTGAAATATTAGAGCACACGAATAAATAACTTTTCTTTAAGAAATCGTCTTTACAAAATCACATAATAAAGGTAAATATGTAACGTTCCAGTCCTAGGGGTATATTATGGCTCAATCATCACTAGGGTTTGCAATCCCGCACTGCGGGATCCCGCAGCAGAGTACTGTATACGGGTGTGTAAGTTTCAACCCGTGAATTTTTTTTCAAATTATGGCTTTAATATACCCAGACACCTGCTATACGAAAAACTTGCCCTTTAAATTATTTTTTTTATCGGAATTGCACAAATTGAGTCGGTTTCGAGACATTTTACACACCACAAAATCTTATTCAGTTTTTACTCTGATAGAGTGGAAAAAAAGTGTTCTATTTTATTGCAAATACGGCTATTTATTTATTATCCATTATCTTCTTTACACACAAGCCTTGCAATATCAGCTCTCAAGACATATAATGGTTATGCGGCTTAAGTGTGAAGTTGGTTTCGAAAAAACGTAATTAAGTCCTCTGACGGGAAAAAACGAAATTGCCCCAATATATACACAACAAATATAGAGACAGAAAAAATGATTTCGCTGGCAGCATACAGTGTTGGTCATATATGCCCCAAGACAATGCGGGATCCCGCATTGCGGGATAGCAAACCCTAATCATCACTAAGCCACGTCTATAATCGTACCCAACACGCGCATTGTCTCTGACCGCCATGACTATCACGACTGTCAACATGGCGTGATGCTCGAGACACTCATAGACAACCAGACTATAGCCAATACACTACATATTATTAAAAACATGGTTCGTGACTCTGCAAATCAGGCTTAGACGCTCAGTTTTAATTTCAGAGTTCAACTGCGCAATTAAAACTGACGCGTGTAGGCAAAACTGAGATCTATACAGTTTGACTGTGCAATCAACTTGACGTGTATGCGTCAATTTTAACTGTACAGCTAAAACTGAGCGTTCGTAGCCGGCTTAACATTTATTGGATAAATTGTCGAAAATTGTCTTTCCTTCAGAAGTCACAGTATCTTTCCGAGACTCTAAATGTATGAGAAACAATCATAAAGTAATCTTATAGTTTACAGTTGTCATATGTATTGAATTTGGAGTTCAAGTGTTGCTTTTTATACTATAAAGTGGCAAACGAGCAAGCGGCCACCTGGATTCGCTGAAATAGCAAAGCGATGACTATTCTTAATCTACGGAGGATGAGACGCACAGAACGAGGACAAATCCTCTTCCTACGCTTCTCCTCCGCCACTAAATCCACTGCTGCTCTTAAAACGCTGCTACTTTTAACCACATTGAAATTCAATCGTAAAATTAAACACTTTTATTAAATTCAAAAACCGTTATGAGATTAATTAGTTAAAGAGCTCGTATGAAAAAAGGTGAAATATTTAATAAAATATAGTTTTTAAAATATATTTTTTACTATATTGTGGACGCAACAAATTGGCTCTCACGATCAAACGTTTGCCAGTTAAATGGATGAACGCTAGTTTCTTTTCAATGTATTCGGAACGGATTTATTTATTTTTTCGGTTATGAATTCGTTTCAAAAGATAAAAGGCTATTAATATTCGAAATACACGTTAGCTTTTGGAATTATTCGGATTTTTTTTCGGTATTTTTTTTTAAGTTTTACATGAATTTTGGAATTAAATTGATGTAAACCTCGAACAATATTACGTGGAAAATATAAAACTAAAGAGATATTATACATAGAGGGAGCACTCCATACTAATTTGACGTTAAAAAGCGTGCCAAGAAAGAAATTATTATAAAAAATAAAATTGCCAGTATCATGAAAAAAAATCCCAAGTTTGGGAAATTGTGCGTTTTTTTATATTTTTAAAATAAACAGTAGAATAAACTAAAACATTCATTAAAACGTTAGTTATCGTTTTTAAGTATTATTATTTTATTTAAAACAATTAAAATCCAAACAATTTTTAACAAAGACTATTTTTGTTTTATGGTTGTTGTACATTTTTAATTAGCATTTTAAAAATGTCTCGATTAATTATAATATTAAACATTAGTAAATACTATGAAATAAAAATTAAATTTGAGAAAAGAGGTTACATTCGGTCGACTTTTTATGTCGGCAAATGTAATTTAGAGGTAAACACCAGGGGAAATCTCCCTACGTTTGACCTCCGGAGGTTAAAGAAAATGCCTCTCTTTTAGGCATCGAGTGTTCCATCTACAGTATAATATATCTTTGTATAAAACTTTATTCTTCTATATCCTATTTTTACATCTAAAGCTTTCAATAGCTTTAGTACTGTCGAACCTGTATAAGCGTATGTCCAAGGGATAGCGATATTTGTCTCCCTTATAGAGGTTTCCTTCTAATCTGAGTCTCTTGCATATCGAAGTAGCTCGACGGGACCAGAGGATGACTCTCGCTTATAGTTTTATCGCTTATCCAAGTTTGATTATATACATATTTCGAATATACTATTATTTAACAAAAAAAAGGATAATTATTAAAAAATAACCGACCGTCGACAAAACCTCATAGATATTTAAAAAAAATATATATTTAATTAAATTCTATTTAATTAGATTTAATTTAACATTGTTTAACCGATAAAAAATAACATTTCAAATTTCAAATTCCCAATTCAAAACATTTATTTATTTTAATTTAATTAACATGGCTAATATTTTCACTAGGATAAGGATTAAATACGTAAATTATATTAAACAGTAAGCACTTGGCTATAATATCAATTAAAATATCAAGATAATAATAATATTATAAAGAAGAAAGATTTGTATTTTACTCGTATATGTATTTCTTACACCAAAAGAAAACTACATTATCACTGAAAAACGTAGGCTATATTATTTAATTCCATGCAGACGAAGTCGCGAGCAACAGCTAATAATTAATAATCAGCAAAACACTTTATTTCTTCCAAGGCCACTTTGAATTTATTTTACTAAAGAAATACCGTAGTAAATTAAAAGCTACGAGAATTTTCAGGGCCCTATGAAAGCACGTTCCTGAAAATGTTAAATGTCACCCATTTTTTAACATTGTGATATTAAAAGCTTGGTATAATATTTATCATTATTTTTATTATACGTTGTCATTAAAATTATTACAATGATTAAAAGTAATGATATTTTTTTTCCTAATTTTAATTGATAAAAAATTAGATTAAATTATTTAATTTAATTTTATTTTAAATCATTAAAAAGGTAATTATATTAAATTATTAAAAAAATAAGCTTTTACGTGACTATAAAAAAAATATTAATTTTATCCTTAGCACCTAAAGTAACGGTTTTTAAATTAATCAAAAATATTATTTCGTAAAATAAAATATTTTTAAAAACTTTTATTAGATTAAAATACTACAAATTATTTAAATATTACTTTACTATTTTTTAATAAACAGATTATTTTTAAAATATAAAATAATTTAAAATTGCCTAAAGCCTTACCTATACCTAAAAGTAATTAAAAAAAACAACAACTTATAAAATAATTATTATATAAATTTAAAATAAACTCACCATTGAAGGATCCGAAGATACCTATATTATAACACAGAACCACACATAATTGTCAATTAACCCGCGAACATTTTATCCCACAGCACAACACCACAGCACCGACAACGCGTGCGCTTCAGACGGCGAGCAAACTGCTTATGGCAGCCGGGACATGCAACCCTAGCCCCCCTCTCCTTGCCCCCCGACCCGTCAGTGTGGCATTCCAGAATTCCCCATAAAAATATTTATTCCACGACACCGTATTGCGCAATGCATAAATTTTAAGCGGTAACTTGTATGCAACAGAAGTCTGATTGTAGTTTTTGTGCGAGAAGAACTGTGATTTTTTCGGGTATTATATTTTACAAGCTAAAGAAAAAAACATGTAGACGAATTGTGAACCTCCTCCTTTTTGGAAGTCGGTTAAAATTTGAATTTCAGGCTTCTATGGGCAGCGGTCGCTTCACTATTTCAGCAAGTCCACGAGGCCGCTTGCTCGTTTGTCACTTTATAGTATAAAAAATCAAAATATACAACTAGTTGTCCTATTATTTTTTCACATACATTTAAATACTTAACAATAGTAACTGTTTCTTTAAGAAAAAGATCTGTAAGCGGCTTAGTACACCTACAGTTTTTTCCTTACAGCGTCTTTACCTTTGAACGTTTCGAAATGGTAAATGCGATTAATTAAACAGCACCTTGGAGGCTTCCCCTTTGAAATAGGTGACAAGAAATAATGAGATTTAATTAAAAAGGGAAGTGGCTACGAATAAAAACCGGCGAAAAGCCTTGAAACGTGCGACTTGTAATTCTTAATCTTGAATAACACGCGATAAATTCATTTTCTGTAAAGGTCAAAGATGCTGGAGAAAAGTACGATGGAAAATCTTATTTTTCCAACAGAATTAAGTATGACTCAAAATACACCGTGTACCAGCCGGGACGTGCCCCGCCCGGGACCGAGTCGTCATTTTGTCCATACAATATATGTAAATATTTTTTTTTATATTATAAAGTGGCAAGCGGCAAGTGAAAGCAAAGCGATCGCTGCTCATAGACATCTGCAATTGCAGATGCTTTGCCTACCCTTAATTTACGGAGGAGGAGACGCACAGCAAGAGGATAATTCCTCTTTCTATACGTCTCCCCCGCGCCATATCCACTTCTCCTTCCCATCATTTCCTTAAAGATGACTCGCACTACACCGTCTCCCGTCTGTGACCGCACCGTCATTGTGCCCATACAAAATATATTTTGACATTGCTCCGTCCGTCACCCGGCTCTGGCACGTTCGTATTTTTTGTCATCATACTGACGGCGCGCGCCCGGAGGTGTCAGGTCCCGGCCAGGACACGGTGTAGTGTGAGTCATCCTTTATACACATCGACATGCAAAATATTTGCGGGTATAACGGCAAATTTAAGCGTCGTTTATATTGTAAGTGTTTCCGCAGTAGAAACTTACTTTAAGCCGGCTTAAAGACGCTCAGTTTTAAATGTACAGTTCAACTTCGCAGTTAAAACTGACGTGTGTAGGCAAATTGAGAACTGTACAGTTGACTAAAAAACTAAACGTTTGTAGCCGGCTTTACACAATTTTACAGTGGTAGAGCCCGCTTTAAGATCTTCGCACGAATTGTCCGGCTCGCCCGGTGAAATACCACGACCACGCAGAAGACAGGCGTCAAATGGAAGCAATTCCGTGTTTCGTCTGAAGAGTGTGGTGCCGGAGGACTAATTTTTAATCCACTTTTCCTTCCTATCCTTTTCCTATAAGGAAATGATGGGAAGAGGAAGTGGATTTTCCGGAGGAGGGGACGCATAGGGAGAGGAATTATCCTCTTGCTGTGCGTCTCCTCCTCCGAAGATTAAGGATAGGCAACGCATCTGCACTTGAAGATGTCTATGGGCAGCGGTCGCTTCGCTATTTCAGCGAGTTCAGGTGACCGCTTGCTCGTTTGCCACTTTATATTATAAAAAAAAAAAAAAAATAAAGAAACAATATAAAGAAGCTTTCAAAAAAGTATTTAAATCTAATTAGTCTCATCCAGTCAGCGCTTTTTAGCGAAGACAAAATAATTTTCTCCTTTTTCAGGCGCAAAGAAAACTTCATTTTAATTCAACTTACATTAACCTCTGTAATAAAAAGCTCTGAGATGCGCTTATACAAAAAAATGTTACCAATTCGTTTTTAATTAAAAAATTCTTATTTTATTTGCAAGTCAGTATAGCTTGAATTAAATGTTGAGAGATTCACGCGAGAAGATATTTTAATTCATGTAGATGTAGAGTGTCGGTGGCTCAAGGATTTAGCTCTTGACTTGTGATGCAGGTCCCGAGTTCGAATCCCGCGATGTACCAATATGTTTTTCGATTTTCTAATTTCATATGTACATATTTACCCGACGCTCTTACGGTGAAGGAAAACATCGTGATGCAACCTGCACATATCGGCAACGAAATCCAAAGATATGTGAAGTCGAAGGTCAGCGTGCTTGACTATGGGTAGGCTCCGCGCCCCTCGTTGGCGTACAGCGAGCTGGTGATAAACGGAGATTTAATTCTTCTTTCAAAGCTTCAGGGTTAAATCCTTTCATTTGACCACCTAAATATTTTCCTGTAAGTTCCCCATTGTGGCGTTGACTGAAATTTTCATGGCTGCCAGTAATGGCTTTTCTCTTTCATTCAACAACAAAAGGGTAAATTCTTTATGTAAGGAAAGTTTTCATAACATAAAATAACTTACATTTAATCGTTAATTGATATTTATTTCATGCACATATTGTTTATTAGCGTGTGATAATGTTAGTTTAAAAAAATAATTTAAAAAGTTAAAAAATTAAACGTATAATCTTAGATTTATTGAGATTATAACTAGCAGTTTGTTTGAAACTGAATTAAAAAATATATCCTTTGTTACTCAGGGATAATGTAGCTTTCTAACGGTGAAAGAATTTTTGAAATCGGCCTAGTAGTTCTTGAGTTATTTCAATACATACAAAAATACAAAGTTGTCCTCTTTATATTATTAGTATAGATTAAAGGTGGAAAAATAACTAAAATTCAATATAAATTAATATCTAGAGTAAATATAGAAATACATTTTATTTTACTACAAAAAAGCTTAGTACAGTGTATCTTGTGTATAACAAAGCAATACTTCAAATTAAATCCTACACCGCAAACATAGCAGAGCTAAAACTAATATAGCAAGATTCAAATTTAATAAAAGCTCGCTAAAGGCAAATATGGAGGTTATTCAAAAAATCTTTGTGCTTTACGAGTCGCTGTGCAAAACAGGGGGAGTACCAAAGAACCCAAAGTATCTTGCGATTGGCGATATCGCTGATGGGATCGACAAAAATGTATGAAACTGACAATGAAATTCGATAAATCATATACTTGACACGTGTAAGATATCTAACATCATTGTCAGTTCCATTTTTGATGTCCGCTATACCCTGAATTTCTGCGATCCGCGTAGATGATTTGAGCCTCCAAAGAGATTTAAACCGCCCTTTTTGGGTGTCAGGTAGGCTACAGTTGGTAGAGAAAAGCGACAATAGGAATATACATTGCCTTCTTCTACTATAGATCGCCCAAGTTAGTTGATCCGACGCCCATGTACACCTGCAACGTCAGAGGCACCGCAGATGTGTTGCCTGCCTTTGAGGGAGGAGTGCGCTCTTACCTCCCCTAAAATTGTGTACTATACAACATTTCGAGCCCCCATAAAGTTTGCACAGGAGTATACAATGCATCGATTAATACGTAATCTCTAGGCAGAGAACATTTGGATTCAGATCCCTGATTTGTAACTTTACAGTAGACCGGGGATTATGGATTAATTGCCTATACCCGGATGTACCCATTCTACCCGGGTGTACCCGACTGTACCCGATTGTACCGGGTTGTACCCTGTACAACTTAATACCAGCTTTGTTTTACGGCCAGTAATATTTTTCTTCTAATATTTTTTTAGTAACTAACAGTAACCTAAGCGCGTGTGGACATATCGTTTCAACAATCTATTGTGGTAACCATTTTAAAATACTTAAATGTTAAATAACAACAACAACATGACTCACGCCCTTAACCCAGAGGGGTAGGCAGAGACAACGGAGCTCCATTTGACACGATCCTGACACACCTCTCTCGCTTCTTCTATATTCATACATCTACGCATACACGATGGCAACGCGTGCTCTTAATACCGACCTTCTTGAAATATGCCAGCTTTTTTGAAATATAGGTAAGTAATAAGACTGCAGATAAACTTAAAATTAAAATACCTCTTAAGCCGGCTACAGGCGCGCAGTTTGAACTGCATAGTTTTAACTGACAAAACTGACAACTGTACAGTTCGACTGTGCAGTTCAAACTGACGTATACACATCAATCTAAAAAACTGAACCTTTGTAACTGGCTAACTGGTTTACATTTTTAACTTAACTAGAATATTGTCCTTATAATTACTTTAAAGCATTTCAAATCATCAAAACCATAATAAAATTATCTCGACCACTTAGAACCTACAATTTAGTTAATTTTATTATATTCAGAGAACTTCTATCAAAATTCTAAATGTTAATAAGCTTATTTTAATTGAGTTATTTAACACCGAGTAGGCAAATTAGTGAATCTGAGCAATTTGAAATGTTACACCTAAATAATAGTCGACTAAAGTATTACAATAAATTAATTAAAATAAGGCATGACAAGGACAAGAGCGTCGGTGGCTCAGGGGTTTAGCTCTTGACTTGTAAACTGCAGGTCCCGAGTTCGAATCCCACCATGTACCAATGTGATTTTCGAAATTCATTTGTTCATAACTACCCGACGCTCTTAAGCCTTGTTCGCACCAGGATAGTATTTTAGTCGAATAGCAAGTAGCATTTATCTGAACAGAGGATTTACTACTGTTCGGACTCGTTGACTACGCACTAGGATAGTAAATTAGTGACTAATCGTGTCCGAACAGCAACATTTTAGTAGAGTAGATTAGTAAATCCTTTGTTCGGATACTTGCTACTAGACTAAAATACTATCCTGGTGCGTACAAGGCTTTACGGTGAAGGAAAACATCGTGATGCCTGCACATATCGGCGAAGAAATTCAAAGATATGTGTGAAGTCGACCAACCCGCACTGGGCCTGCGCGATTGACTATGGCCTAGTCACCTCTTAGGGGCAGACCCTGCGCCCCTCGGTGAGGCCGCATAGTGAGCTGGTGATGATAACAGGGTGAAGGACTCGAAAGGGATAGAAAATTGGGAAATGATTTAATTTAACCAATTTAAATATTGTAAAATAAAACAAAAAATTAATTTGTACAAAAGTATTACAAATAAAAAATGGGTCCCAGATCGCTGTCCGCTGGGAACGTTCCCAAAACGCTGGCCGTATTACCCCGTTGGATTGCAACGCTGATGCGTTGTCCTAAATACAGGCCAGCTTTTTGGTCACGTGAGACCTCTATCAAACGAGTTGATAGGTCTCGATAAAGTCGGAAAGCCCTTGGGCCCCATGGTCCCAGAGTCTCGACCCCAAACGCCGAAAAAATGTACCCACTTATTTTATTTTAGTTGTAAATACAGATGTAATATTGTAATATGAATTTATGAACCTGTCCATTCGTTCAGAAATCATTCGATTCATTTTTAACTAGTACAAAATAAAATATTTTACTCTTTACATCGTTACGAAAGATTGCTAATTGGGATCGGCCTTTAATATAGGTACTACCACAACTAGTTCGTACCAGTACAAGTAGTGGCTACTACTACTATCGTACCAGTGCATTAGCCTCTACTATACAGCTAAATGAAGTCGAAAGTATACAAAGGATGTCCCTTTTCCTCTTGACATATGACATATTAAGATATTCAAGACGATTTGAGGCACAGTTTAAGTAAACAACACCCCCTATGAATACGTATACCGGTTCATTTAACAAGTTAGGAACGGGACATTAACTCTGACATAGGGCAAGCAACAGTCTTATACGAGTAGGTACAAATATATTTTATCTTAGATGCATATATTTTTGTATAACTTATTCAATAAAAGCATGTATTTTTTTTTCATTAATTATAAACTAGCTCTTGACCACGATCCCACCTGTTGATAGGTGATGCGGTCGAAAGGTTTTTTATAGGAGAAGGGGGCAAACGAGCAGCGGATCAACTAAATTAATTGGTCCAACGCCCACGGACATCTGCAATGCCAGAGGAACCACAAATGTGTTGCCGGAGGGAGGTGTACGCTCTGTCGTGTGCAGTAAAAGCATGTAATAAGCATGTATTTAAGCGACAATAGCCTAATGGTTTACGGTACAGACTGCCGATCGTGCGGTCGTGGGTTCGAATCCCGACATTCGACAGCTGTCGTGGACCATATCCTGACATAATCTTTCTCAAACTTTCTTGGAATGGTTAAATAAATTTTAGTAAATTCACAAAAATCTACTAATATATTTATTTTAAAAAAATGCATGTTTTCTTTCCATGTTATTACGTAAGTAATTAAATTTTTTTCTGTATTTTTGTAACGTATTTTGTATGAGGATTGCAGCTGTGCGAAGCCAGGGTTGGTCGCTAGTGTTCTTATAAGAAAAGGGTAAGAAGGGAAAGTGAACAATAAGTTTAGATAAGTCTTAGATTAAAACAACTTATTTACAATCTTCAGACTACTTAGGAGTTTTGAAATCGAGCCTTTGTCTGATATTAGTGAAGCAATTTCAGTTCCCTTTGTTGGTATTGTTCAAAATAACTGTCCTTTTTGAAAGTCATGTACAAAAATATAATGTAATTCAAAAACGTTTAATTGGGCACAAAAATATACACATTACACAAAATGGGGTACGCCAGGCTCGTAAACAAGGTTCAGGACTCGTCTTATAGGAGCCAGATTAGTAACCCAAAATACATATGCTACGAAGCGAATCTATAGCGAACCTCAAAAATGTATAAAACTGACAATGACGTTCGCCTAATTGCAGGTTGAGACATCCAAAAAGTAATTTAAATTATCCCCTATATCTAAACGTTGTAAAAAACAAAGACAACTATTCAAGCAGTGGAATTTCATGATAATGCTGTTACTTTAATATTTAAGTAATTATTATTTGTCCTTTGTCAGTGAAAACATACCTTTATACATATAGACCGAAAATGATGTGGTACAAATCAGCACGAAAATGTAAAACATTCAAGTATCTATATCAAAAGAACTTGCAGTAGTACACTTGGACACAAAAGTGCATTACGTGCGCTTAAACGATTAATACGTTCTAGTACAGTCGTGCACAAAAGTGCATCACAAACAGACGTACACTGCGGTGAAACACTAACTTTGAACAAGGTCTAAATTAACATGGCTAATTGACCCACGTACCCTCTTCAAAGTTGAAAATCAAACGTCCGGCACATTGCAAATGCTGTTGTCAGTTGACCAAAATAGTATTTGAATGATTACAAGGAATCAAGCTTGTATGAAATATTTTTTTTATTAATCACGCTTGTGACCAACTGGGGTTGACAGAGGTTACTGATTTTAATTTAGCGCATTTCTGGTAAATCTATTTCGTCCCTTTTACATTCCAACGTACTTTTAATAAGCTAGAAATAGCTTAGAATAATTAGTAAAAAATATTTTCTTGGCATTTATAGAACTATACAAAAACTAAATATTTTGATTTAATCGTTTTTTAACCAAAGTCCCATTTGTTTAATAATTTTTCACCTTTTTGTAATTAAATGTATCAATTTAATAAACATTTCAACTAAAATCAGATCTATTTAAGTTGATTTCTCAAACTCGTTTTGTTTGAACACAGCTTCAATGGTCTTGAATATTCAGATACTAAAAAGGTTAACTCATTTACATTTTATCAAGGAATTATAAGTCAAGTCTCTACAAAAATCCAAGCACCAATTCAACGTCTAATGTAGTTTGTTCATGAATTAAAGATACTTTGTTTTTTTATTTTATTTTCAGCTATAAAGTAAAACTAAAGAATAATAAAGGAAGTATTTTTTTATATATAATAAAGTGGTAAACGAGCAAGTGGCTACCAGGATTCGTTGAAAAATCCGAAGCGACTGCTGTCTATAGACATCTGCAATTGCAGATGCGTTGCCTACCCTTAATCTACGGAGGAGGAGACCGACAGCAAGAGGATAATTCCCCTTACTATGCGTCCCCTCAACGTCAAATCAAGTTCCCCTTCCCATCATGTCCTTATAAGAAGATGATAGGAAGGAAAAGTGGACTAAAATTAGGCCTCCGGCACCATACTCAGCTTACGAAACACGGAATAGCTTCCATTTGACGCCTGTCTTCTGTGTGGTCGTATTTATATTGAAACCTAGCTGTTGTTCGCGACTTCGTCCCAGTGGAGTTACGATATAGCCTATGTTAAACGGGGATAATGTAGCTATCTAATGGTGAAAGAATTTTTGAAATCGGCCCAGTAGTTCTTGAGTTATTTCAATACGTATAAAAATAAGTTTCTTAACAAAGTGCTCTTTATAATATTAGTATAGATATTAGTAAGATTTATTAAATTAAATTAAAAACACCTTAGAATTAATTTACAGAGTTAATTGAAGTTTTAGTATAGAATGGAATCTGTGAAAGGGGTTCGTTACGTTCCATTCAACGTAAGTGGTCAGTAATTTAACAAGAAAAGCAGAATTCAAAGTTATATTATAAAATACAAATTTTAATAAAAATGATGTCAACAATTTTATTATGAACCACTTTAGTACTGAAAAATCAGTACATAAAATTAATTTCATTTAAAATACTCATAATTTTAAGGGCATATTTTTTAAATTCCTTATCTGGCTACATACTTCTCTTTCTATCTCCTTACTTAGTACATCTTATTTCTCCCTCATGTAACGAAAAGTATCTTAATTTATAAGTAGTTTAATAATAATTGTTAAAGAAAGCATTAAAATATAACATTCAATCTATACTAATATTAGAATTAGGAAATATTTGTATCTTTCTATGTATTTAAATAACTCAAAAACTACTTTGTTTATTTCAAAAATTCTTTCACCCGTAAAAAGCTACATTATCCCCGAGTAACATAGACTATATTTTAGAATTCCACACGGACGAAGTCGCGAGCAGCAGCTAGTTAAAAATACTTCAATCAAAACTGTTTAATACTTTGACGCTTGTATCGATAAACGAGTAATATTAAATTCTTGAGCAAAAGTAATGTCTTAAGCAATCATTTTAAGTATAAGTTGGAATTTTTACTTAGTATAAATATCTTAGGAGGAGTGAATGTTAAAACATATTTTATAAATACTTTGGTTTAGCGCCACATAAAACATGGCCCTCCCAACGCCTGTTTAATGAGTCAGAATAAACAGTCGTGAATTTTTGTGGGCTTCATTCTGATAATTAAATTTGTTTGTACCAAGACTTGCTTGAAAATAAAACAATTATATCATTAAATGTTAATAAGTTAAAATGTTTAACGGTAATTCCTTATTTGCACTCTATCATCATCATCATAAGCATCATCATCTCCACTACCTCGTCCTAGTCCCGTAGTGTCGGCGCATATACCTAGGTATTTATCCTCCACGTTAATCTATCCTCCGCCATCTCAGTCGTCACTCCCTTGTATATCATATCACCTTTCACGCAATCCATCTCTTCCTAAGCCTACCTCTACCGGTGTACCTCCACATTTATACTTAAAGCTCTCCTTATTACAATACATGCCATACTTCCCTGCTCATAATGTGACCACTTTGCATTTGTTGCCTATTTTGATGGTTTAAAAACTTAATAACGGAGTCACCGTTACTCGCTATAAACGATTAGTCGGTTTTATGACGAAATAAGCTGTTTTTTCGTATGATTATACGAAAATAGTAATCGCTAATATTTATTACTTTTGAATCGGCTGAACCGAATTCGACGACTAAAAGGCTAGTAGTAGTGTTTTGTTGAGTTACTAATTAATAGCGTTATTTAGGTACTTACCCGACACTTCTACGGTGAACGAAAACATCGTAATGCAACCTGCACTTATCGGCGAAGAAATTCAAAGATAATGTGAAGTCGACCAACTAGCACTGGGCCAACGCTGACTATGGCCTAGTCACCCCCTAGGCTCCGCGTTCCTCGAATGTGGTCGCATAGCGAGCTTATTTAGGTACTGAATAGTGTGAGTATAATTCAATTTGTACATAGTCTTGATACTTGTAAGGACACGAGGTCGGAAGGCTTCGATAAGGGCAATTAATCCTTAATCTCTGACCCACTTACAAGTTAGAAATGAGGGTACGTCTTACCTAATGTTATTTGTTGAGAACACAAACGTAACTCTATATATGCTATCGAGAGAAAACTGTGCGTACTTAAACTTCAAGTAAACATATAACTTAGAATATGAATTATATCTAGGTGTGTAAAACTACATTTCTAGTATTACAAATTTCTAGCATTTCGTACTTTATCAAATGTGTTTGCTTCAAGAAATCTAAAGAGAAATGTTTGAGGGACAAACGATCTTTCGGGTAAGGGTTCGAAATTAGAATCCATTCGACTGTTAAGGATCATATTCTAATATAAGCTTCGAGTGTTTTATATTAATACTAGCTGTTGCTCGCGACTTCGTCCGAGTGGAATTAAATAATATAGCC
Source organism: Papilio dardanus tibullus (assembly GCA_013186455.1). NCBI lineage: Eukaryota > Metazoa > Arthropoda > Insecta > Lepidoptera > Papilionidae > Papilio > Papilio dardanus. Next base: position 428,857 of record QDHC01005891.1, on the reverse strand, counting down.
TATGTTACTCGGGGATAATGCAGCTTTCTAATGGTGGAAGAATTTTTAAAATCGGCCCAGTAGTTCTTAAGTTATTTCAATACAAACAAAATACAAAAATACAAAGTTTCTCACTTTATAATATTAGTATAGATTATAATGTTGCCCTCGACCTCGTCTGGGTGGACTTTTAAAAAATCTTACCGCGGGCTAGTCGCTTGCAAACAGTGGTTCTTTCACTGTTCTCAAAATCCATTCAATAATTTCAGAAACTATTGAATAGAAGAAATCAAATCATTGCTCTTTATATTAATATAGATCGATATTTACAAACGTTACATCACTAATATATATGTAATCAAATATTCCGCGATGTTTTGTAAGAGCAAACATGTTTGTCAGTCTGTACCGGAGTAGGCACGTACAGAATTAAATGCATTTAAACAAATACGTACGTCTATTTGTGAGGAGTACATCAAATATCTCGCTTCCGTGCAGACTACATATTAAATTACATCTATTATATGAATTGATTACAAGTTTAGAACGTACGTATTATTTCTTACTATTATTATAAACTAGCTTCTGTGCGCGACTTCGTCTGTGTGGAATTAAATAATATAGCCTATGTTACTCGGGGTCAATGTAGATTTCTAATGGTGAAAGAATTTTTGAAATCGGCCCTTAGTTATTTCAATACAAACAAAAATACAAAATACAAAGTTTCTCTCTTTATAATATTAGTATAGATACCTAATATTTGTTATCAAGTAACTACTTAGAACGGCTGAGATAATCAAAATGTAAGAGACACAATTATGTATCAGGAAATGTGTGACCTACTTTTGTAACCTAACTATTTCCATCCATTTCTTGGAAGAAAGGGGAAGAAATGTAGGTTCGATTTGGCGGAAAACGGTAGGAAAGGAGAAATATCCTCTTTATGCGCGCCCGTATGCAACGCATCAAAAAATACATACGAATTTATGTAGGCGTTTTCTCGTTTGCCATTAATCTATAAAAAAAACTATAGACTACTAAGTAAAATACTTTTTTAATCCACGGGAAAGTCACTAGTCAGGTAGTAAGTAATATTAATCATAAACCAGGGCCCCCGCTATCATATATGCAAAGTGTGCGATGCACACGGGCGCCAAAGACAAGGACCCAAAAAAAAAGTTTAATTCCTTGCTAATTCTAAATGCTGAAGGGCTAAAATCCTTTTTTGCACACAGGCGCCAGTAACCCTAATGGGGGTCCTGTCATAAACCATAACAATCAATTGGCAGGATTCGAACCCATGATTACTAAGTCCTACTCTAACTATTAATTTAACCTTCCTAATAGACTAATAATCGATATAATTTGTTTTAATTAAATAAGTAAGGTTAGAAAGCTCTCTGGCTTGTGGGTTAACAAATTGACTATGGGTTAATTAACATGCGGTTAAATTGCTTTTTGAACGGTTAACGTTTGAAGTGGGTGGAAGTGAATAAAATTGATTTAAATTATATACGGGAAAAGTAATTTTTACATATGATATCCTTATTCTTATCGTTATCCTTATCCTTACATAGTATAAAACAGTAACACTTTTTTATGTTTGTCCCTATATATGCTTGAATGTTTAAAACTACATGATATATCGTACGTCATTGTCAATTCCATACATTAACTCTTAAATGCATCTTGTTGCCAAATATATGCATACCACGTTTCACATTATTTTATTTAAATCGTGTTATGTGTGTTTACAAAAAAAAATATGCAAATTTCGGTGGCAAATCTATTTTATTTTTGTCATTTCTATTTGGCTGTCGGCTAAGTTTATAGAGTTATAAGCGTCTCCGTAATTTTATAATCATTAATTCCAGGCCTTGATTAAAAACCATGCGTTCAGGGTTAAAGTTCGCTATAGAATCGATCCGTAGCGAATGTACAATAATTTGAGTAAACTTATCAAATAAAACAGTACACAAACTCTTCACTGTGTTCGGTGACAAGATGTTACGATAGGTGACAGGTGTACTCGACTACACGTGATGAAATTAAGCTGTTGCGATATGTGACAAGTTGCGCTCGGGATGCAATTAAGCCGAGTGACTGTTTACCGCCGTGACACTGCGCCGTGTGTACCACTTTAATTGTTTTCTCTCTACAATTACACTTCCTCATTGTTATTACAATGCCGAAACGCTTGTATATAAGCATAATATATCCCTCTCATTATCTATGAAATAAACAGACATGTCATATTTTTGTTCAGATATTTTTGTGTAAGTTTGTTACAAATAAACTCAAAAACTATTAGACCGATTTAAAAAATTCTTTCACCATTAGAAAGCTACATTATAACTTAATGTTTATAGGCTATAATAATTATTATATTTCACTTAATATTCATCCGTATTATTAAAAATAAATATACAGTCGAATGCAGGACACTAGTTAACTTACGACCGTATGTACACCACTCAAATATTTCATTACGTAAACGTCGCTTAAAATCTAAGTGGCGTCAAAATTAAACGAGATCGCCGTGAAAGTTTAAGCGTGGACTTAACATATAAGATGCTCTTACATTTGAAGTTCTTAAAAGTTTTTTATTTAAAATGCAAACTCAGATATAACAATTTTACGCAGAAACGTTTAAAGCGCTTTTCCTAACTGGCTGTTGCGGCTTAAACGAGTGTGGCCTAATTAAGTTCGATTGTTGTCCGTTAATCTATTAACTGGAAGCAAACAGCTGCGCCCGCACGCTAATTAGAAACATGCAAACATTGCCTATTATATTATACCAAGGATTAACCTATAAATTGAATAAGTAAGCAAATAACACTTCTTCAGCTTTATTCCGAAACGAGAATCAGCGTTATTACTGTTGTACTACGTTTGGTACTGGTACATTCATACACTTTATTTCGAAATACAGAACATCCTTGTTCCTGGTACTTCCTTTGATACATAACTTGTTGACAATGAGACCCTAATTTTTGTCTAAACTCCCTCACATATAAAAGCTTCGCACTGATAACACAGGTCTACAGCATTTTTGTGCACGGGTTAAACGTAACTTATTTTTATTGCTTTTATGTCTAGAAATAAGAAAAAGAACAAAAAAAAGTTCTGAATTTGTTTTTATGAGAAAAAAATGGGAAAATAAAAATTACTGAAAATGCATCAAAATTTTACATAGAGGTGATATATTAAAAGATGCCGAACGTCCATTTAAGATTTATTTTACGTTAAAAGTTTTACAAGAGTGTTACAATGTTTGAAAATGAACAGTTTTATTTTTTCTGGCATGTTCAGTAGAAGTTTCTCTAATTAAACCCCAAATATAATCGCCCATCATGCTTTCAGTATACTGGCCTTGGTAACGTCTCTCAAATTCCTTTATATTCTTGATGGAAGCGTTCCCCTTGTTTATCCAAATAAGCTCCCATATTATCCTTAAATTTATACAAATGAGAATGTAGCATATGCATTTTTAAAGACATTCTACATCACATGATAGCAAAATTCGTAATCATGTCAGTGATCAGCTCTTCACAATTATTTTGAGAAAGTAGTTGATTTCCCAACAAAGGAGGAGCAGGTACAAGATTTTCTTCTGTATGTGGTATTGGAGCGGATGTCGATGGTAGATCAGGATAATATGTTTTCTTTGATTTTTTACCTCTGAGTGGTTTTATTTTTTGCAAAAATAATAATTGGAGTGATGATCACTGGGTTCCCTCCAAGTTCTCGGCACTGCAAATTTCATTTCTCTTTTCTCACCTCGGTACCAGCCCACAATAAAACCGAACGTATACAAAATCTAAGTAATGTTAGTACGAGTATAAAAAAGTTAATATAAGAAAATAAAGAGTTAATAAATATAAGTTAATAAAAAAATAAAGATGAAAGAAACTCACCGTCCGAATTGCATCTACAAGAGTTACATGTGACGTGTGGCGCCCATTTTTTGTCTTGGTTTTTAACAGGTAGATTGAAGTAAGCCTGATATGCTTCGCAAATCATTAAATATGTGTTTAAGTTATACTTTTTCTCTCTCGCTTTAATAAATGAACCGCAGATATAGGAAAACGAGCCAGCATCTCGTTTACAACGTCTAGTAGCCATTTTGTACAGGTTAAAAGAGCGAAAAATAAATTAAACGCGTTATTTCTCTATAACAGCTTAACGTATACTGTCGTACGTAACAAGCAGCCAATAAAACACTACTACACACCCTCTACCTTTTCTTTCTATACCGATAGAGCGCAAAGACCCGCATACATTGGGCGCGAAAATCAAAAATGGTTAAATCACTCTAACTTTTTAAAAAGCAAATATTTTCGATTTCTAATCACAGTTTTGTTTATATTTGGGCCTTTGTAATACTAATTTCATAAGTAAAGCCCATGCTCAAAAAAAAATTTTTTTTTTGTTGACCTGTGTAATCTAAACTCGTACAGACGTTCAGTTTTTTAACTGTACAGTTTTAACTGTGCAGTTTGAAGTTCTATATATTTTTGTATTTATTCAAATAACTCAATAACTACATGGCCGTTTTCAATCATTCTTTCACCATTACACAGCTACATTATCCCCGAGTACCATAGTTTATATTTTTTATTTCCACGCGGACGGAGTCGAACAACAGCTAGTATTATACACGAGGTTGATGTTTAATATATTCAACGCCTCATAGATAGTTGGGCAGGGAATTAATTAAAGCAGCGCCAAGTTAGGGCATTTTATCCTAAATGTATGAGTGCATGAAAGTTTACAGAGGCGATGTTCGCCGACAGGCGCCGGTGGTCCGCCATTACGGCAACTTGCCGGCCGTTACTTACCTTGCTTAGTTTCACTTAAGTTACTTGGACTAAGCTTTATGACGTCATAAGTATGAAAGCGAAAACTAAAATTGTAGGCTTATGTATCGTTATAGACTAGCTGTTTCTCGCGACTTCGTTTGCGTAGAATTAAAAAAAAATAGCCTGTGTTACTCGGGGATAATGTAGCTTTCTATAGATGAAAGAATTTTTGAAATCAGCCTAGTAGTTTTTAGGCAATTTTAATACAAACAAAAATAAAAAAAAACTTTTTTCTTTATACTCGTAATATTATAGATATAACAGCGATGCAATGATCGGGAAGTTAATATATCTGTTTATAATACCTTTTAAAACCTTTTGTTTACACAAATCTGCGATTTTTCAGCGAAATACGATATCAGAGAGGTCGCTACTATTTGTACCTCACCCACATATGATTTTGTATTCCGTCAGCTACTTAGAAATTAAATTCGCTGATTTCGCTGATTTAATTTTAATTGTCTAATTGAACTGTATCTTGTCACTGTTAAAACCTAAAAATGAATAAATACAAAGTATTTAATTTAAAAAAAAAAATTTTTCAAATCTACGTCTCAAGAAAGCTACTTTAAACTAAAAAGTAATTCACGCTTGAATAAGATGTTTTGATAAGGAAAGTGAATGGATGAAGAAAATCATTTCTTGAGGTAAACATTATTTTAAAACTTCACTCAAAAATGTTGACTTAAACTTAAGAGCTATTTAAACTTTTAGTGGGGATTTTTCAAGATGCTTTAGTTATTTTTAATGCTCCCATTTTTATAGTTCCTAATAAAGAAAGGAGGTAAGCATGTACATATGAAATTCGAAAAACACATTGGTAGATGGCGGGATTCGAACTCGGTACCTGCAGATTACAAATCAAGAGCGGAACCCCTGAGCTACCGACGCTCTTAAACTACTCGTAGTAAATACAGTACTTATAACTTCTCTTGGAAGTCGGTTAAAAATATCTCAAGGAGAAAAAAAATCTCTAGGAGATTTTACTGCGTAAGTCAGTAGGAGACTAAAGTTTCAGATTTATATAGTTTGTCTTTGTAGGCTTATTGTTGCAAAATAAACTAACAATATCACGTAAAATATAACCTCGAAAATAAGATGTTTCAACTTTTAAGATTAATATATAAAAAAGGTCTCTGGAATTTTTAATTATCGTTTGTGAGCACAATAAGTTTTGTCGCTAACAAGTTGAAAAATGTACAATACGACGGCACAATGGCTGGTGATTAATCATTCAATATTAAACCACGCAAAATATTTATACAAAACATCTTTTGAATATCACGTTTAACAAATAAATACTTCGTTTAGAAATCTTACCAAAATATTAGCGAATTCTTAGAAGGTACCACCAGGGGGGTTTGTTTTAGTTCGACCCATGTTGGGCTCCATTTCCAGCAACTTCTCGACGTGATTTCACACATATCTCTGAATTTCTTCGCCGAAATGTGCAGGCATCACGATGTCTTGCATGTTTGTGGGTCCGTGCATTTTCGCGGTTATTCAAGCCCTTTGGGTATGTTTCCCTGGCTGTTAATCAGTGTACTCGGCCTAGCTGGTCGTAGTTAGTTGATTCTTAAATAAGTTAAGTAATAAGGTCTACAGGATGTCATCCGATACGAACGGTGTCGGATTCCCTCGTTCACCGCGCCTTGGAAATTAATTAGAACAGGCGCTAGAGCAAACGATTATTACAGCTTTGAATAAAAAATTATTAGATAGCGTACTTTCTTTATATCGTGAAAAAAGATTTTATGAAACACTAGCTGTTGGGCGAGACTTCGTCCGCGTAGAATTAAATAATATAGCCTATATTACTCGGGGATAATGTAGCTTTCTAATGGTGAAAGAATTTTTGAAATCATCCCAGTAGTTCTGGAGTTATTTTAACAAAAATACAAAGTTTCTTTATAATATTAGTATAGATTTGATGCTATTAACATCAAATAAAGTGAAAGAAGTAAGAAATAAAGTTAATAAGCTCAACCCAGTTGATGTTGGGCTTATTTCCACTTATTCCGAAAAAATATATAAAGTAATGCGATAAACGAGGACCAATAAATCGTCGATTATACGATACTAAAGGACACTCGGAACTAAATAAGATAGACCAGACCAGGGATCTTATTGGACCAAATGATGTATCATAAGAAGAGAATGTTCTGTATTTTGGAATAAATTTTATGAATGTGCCAGCAGCAAACGTAGAGAGTGCGATAGTAATAACGCTGATTCTCGTTTCGGAATAAAGCGGTATGGGATTGACATGTCCTAAGTGGACGAAAACCCCCTTAATAATAATAAAAAAAATAGATTTAAAAAAAGTAAAAGAAAAACTTCTGTAATGTCGGTATTAAGACAGATTTTTCCATCTAGCGGCTTGGAGTCTACCCAAGTGGTGACCTAGGACTTAAGCTTTGTTCGCACCAGGATAGTACTTTAGTAGAGTAGCAAGTGACAACTATACGAATAAAGTATATACTAATCTACTAAAATGCTTAGTTTAGTTACTAAATTCCTAGCTACTCGACTGAAATACTATCCCGGTGCGTACAAGGCTTTAGTCCATCACGCTGGCTCAGGTCTGGTTGACTTCACATATAATTAAATTTGTGTATGCAGGTTGCATCACGATGTTTTCCTTCACCGTATGAACTTCGGATAAATGAATTTAGTACAGTAAACTAGTTATTCCCTTCCTGTACTCGTATAAGGTTACTAAAATCAGCAATTTCGGTGTACATGGGGTTACCCAAAGTGCATGCGCTACAAAGCGATTCGATAACGAACACAATAAATGTATAGAACTGATAATGACGTTCGATATCTCACACGTGCCAAGTACATCTCGAACGTCGTTGTCAGTTTCATACATTTTTGTCTACTCTATCAGCGGTATCGCCAATCGAAAGATAATTTGGTTAGCCTCCCCAGGTGACTTACGCCATTATAATCTCATAGGATAGTGTGGCTTTCTAACAGTGGAATAATTTTTGTAATTGGCCCAGTAGTTCTTGAGTTATTTCAATACAAACAAAAATACAAAGTTTCTCTCTTTATAATATTAGTATAGATGTACACACACGGCTCGGACACGGCACAGCGTACCGTGAGTCATACTTTGAAATACTCGTAAACTTTTGCCTAATTAATTAATTAAATTTTAAAAATTCAAGTGATGTTGTACTTTAACTGCCTCTCAAGTTTGAAGTTTTATGAGTCATAATATTTCTTTACTGTAACAAATATCCAAGCGAAGGAACACAGAACAATATTTTTATAAGACTTTCATTTATCACTCGGAACGTCGACCAGACTTTCTGTTATTACGTTGTTACAACGATGTACTAATCATTTTTGGAAGTGGCTTTTAATTATATCATTTTCAAACATGAAGCGAGCAACAGCTAATCTATATCTATATCTATACTAATACTAGCTGTTGTGCGCAACTTCGTCCGCGTGGAATTAAATAATATAGCCTATGTTACTCGCGGATAATATAGCTTTCAAATGATGAAAGAATTTTTGAAATCGGTCCAGTAGTTCTTGAGTTATTTCAATACATACAAAAATATAAAGTTTCTCCCTTCCTAATAGTAGTATAGAAGTATAGACTACCACAATACTGGTAATATTTTAAAGGCGAAAGTTACCATTGATAATTTGTTAGAAAGTACTTATTTCCAAAAAGACTAAACTGATATCTATGTAGTTTTTGATATAGAGCATAGTTTGGAAAAACACATTTAGTTTCTAAGTTTTTTTTTTTAATTCCGCGCGGACAGTGTCACGGACATATAATACAATAATACAATCAAACATGCATAAGTGAGAAACCTGTATAAGCAAGAGTAATTCTATGGTCCCAACGACAAACTCGGATTTAGAGAAGCCTTTATAAGCGGGACCAATATCGCGGTCCCTTAGACTCCTCGGTTATCAAGGTTGGACTTTCGTATACTAAAGAATAAAATAAAATAAAAAAAAACTCATTATGCGACATATTGTTCGTAAGAAACGGAAGAAAAAAACACTACCGCACCATTTCAGTCAGCCCGTGACCATGACGCATGCAACTGTGCCGAAATATCGGCAAACAAACAGGTAAATCTTGGTAAGAATCCCGTTTCTTACGAACAATATGTTACTATGGATCGAAGGTTTGTTGGAAAGTATTTCCAGAAAGACTGAATCTCTATGAAGTTTTACATAGATATAAAGAATATTCTGGGGAAGCACATTTAGCTTCGTAAACTGGAGAATAAAATAAAAAAACTTATCATGTGACCCCTGTGACTAATCTATAGGTTGTAGAGCACCAGTCATTACAATGTTGATACGGCAATTGCAGCAATTTAACGTTTCATTGCCGTAATTCTGACGCACATTAAATATTATTACCGACGCGTCCTTGTCACATACCTGCTATGATGTTTCATGTTTGACGTTTGTAATTACAATTTCAACATGTAATTTTATGAAAGGCTACACTATTTTTTATGATACCCTGGTACTTTACAGACAAAGGCTATGGGATAGACAAGGTCAAAACAATAAAAAAGTGAGAGCAAGGTTTTTTTTTTTATAATACAAAGTGGCAAACGAGCAAGTGGCCACCGGGATTCGTTGAGAAATCCGAAGCGACGCCTGCCCATAGACATATGCAATTGCAGATGCGTTGCCTACCCTTAATCTACGGAGGAGGAGACGCACAGCGAGAGGTCTTCGGGGTAAAGAAGATGACTAACTAAAAGTCATGTATATTAGCTCAATTCACTAAGCCAAGCAGTTTGAAGCTATCCAGTACTGAAAAGAAAGCTCCATTGTTGTGGAAGCTTTGGTAGGCTTTATGGAGAAAGCCCATTTTTACGGTATTTTTCACATATTTGATGTTAATTTGTTTGCTATTTTGAATTCTTATTTATTTATTTATTATTTTAACTCTTTCGATAGCAAAAGCTCCATGCTATGAACACCGGGGGTCTACCCCAAGTACTTTTCAATTGGCTACATCGCTGATAGAATCGACAAAAACGTATGAAGTGTCACACTAACGTCATTGTCAGTTCCTTACTTTGTTGACGTTGTAGCGAATGTACTTTTTGTAACCCCCCAGGACAACATAATAGCAGCTACAACTAATGCCTGTTTACTAGATTTTCAATTGCGCGTGCTAATTTCATACGTTTATAGACATTAGAATTTCAGCGTCTGAAACTTTCAGGCTCTTCAAGCGAGAAGCAACATTAGTCGGTCTCAAGGCTGAATATAATCACTGTTTCCATTTTTAATGGTGCCAAGGGCTTCAAACTTAATTGCGGTATAAAATGTAAACCATTGAAGTTTTACAGCGAAATAAAACAGTTTTTGTTTCTTGAATTTTAAGATCATTTTAAGTTAAATGAGTAAATTTAATGTATTTTATTAGGTTGATTGGATTAACAAAAAAACGATTATTTTTTACAATCTTTTTTTTAAATCTTTTGATTTATCAATCTTAAATTAATTTTGAAATGTTAAAAACCTAGATCTTTAGGTTTACTTAGCGTTTGTGTAGTAGTTAGTCTATACTAATATTATAAAGAGAGAAACTTTGAATATTTGTAAGTATTTAAATAACTCAAGAACTACTGGGCCGATTTTAAAAATTCTTACACCGTTAGAAAGCTACATTATCCCCGAGTAACATAAGCTATATTTTTTTAATTACGCGCCGACGAAGACACGAACAACAGCTAGTTGTAATGTACTCGTATAATATTGTATGCAGTCAGAGTTCACGAAGGTTCAGTGCGGTTCAACCGCAATATAGCTTGAACTGACCTTAAGCCTGCTCTACCACTGTCTTGAATATTAAATACCTCCTTGAAGGTAAGACAGATTATGTATTTATGTATTACTAGTTGTAGCTCGCGACTTCGTCCGTGTGGAATTAACAAATATAGCTTATGTTATTCGGAGATCATGTAGCTTGCTAATGGTGAAAGATTTTTTTAAATCGATTCAGTAGTTTTTGAGTTATTTCAATACATACAAAAAACAAATCTTTTCTCCTTATAATATTAATAAAGATTTCTATGTTTATTAAAGACTAGCTGTCGTGCGCGACTACGTCCTAGTGGAATTAAATAATATAGCCTATTTTACTCGGGGATAATGTAGCTTTCTAATGGTGAAAGAATTTTTGAAATCGGTCCAGTAGTTCTAGAGTTATTTCAATACATACAAAAATACAAAGTTTCTCTCTTTATAATGTTAGTATAGACTAATAAACTCTTTGATAAACATAAAAATTAAACCAAAATTTTATCTTTAAAATGTAGAATATTATAACGTCCGTATTTATTTTAAAAAAAATTTAATGTCCAACAAAAGCATCCATACAAAAAACAACAAACATTTTTCTCTTCAACAAAATATTTTTACATTTTGAATTTTTGTTATGAATTCGTTTAAAAGCCTTTCAAACTACAAGTACAATTGTAACTTCTGAACTTAATGTAACTTTTTTAACTTCAAGTTATAATATTTTAAAGTCCGCGGGCACTTCGAACTTCATAATGGAAGGTCGCAATTGACAAATGATTTTGAATAAGGAGACGTGACTTGAAAATATTCAGAACTGGGGGGCCACTCAAAGTACATGAGCTACAAAGCTATTCTATAGGGTACATCAAAAATCTATGGAACTGACAATGACGTTCGATATCTCACACGTGACAAGCACATGATTTATCTAACGTTATTGTCAGTTTCATACATTTTTGTCGATCTCATCAGCGATATCGCGAATCGAAAGATACTATGGTTAATTATTTTTCAATAAATTATTGCTTCTTCATCTTCTTCGGGTGCCATCTCCTAACAGAGATTGGCGTTCATCATAGCAACTTGAACTATCGACACAGCAGCTCTGAATATAGAACGCGTACTTTTCTTGTACCATTGCCGTAGGTTTTTAAGCCAAGATCTCTTTCCTGGGCTTCTAACTTATTACTTATATGTTATTTTTCATTTCGTCTTTTGTTATATGTTAGTCATCGATGTTTTATATTTCGTCGAAGGAAATTATGCTCTTAAAGTACCGAGTATCTTGAGGGCTCCTTCCGGATCCGCTTAATGGCGTCGAAGCTTTTTCAAGGGTCAAGTACTTCCGGAAGATAGACGAGCCTACATCAAAAGCTTTTAGGCCAGACTTTACGGAAGGTAGACTGGTGAGTGTCAACGCTACAACTTCTGAATTTTTTGTAATTTTCTTTTAAAAAGTAAACTTGTGAATTTCTTTCATGAAACGAGATATCTGGTCAGATTTGCTCTTTACACTCTTTGGATACTAATAAAAAATAATTTTAATTATTATGTTTTTGCGACTCTATACAGTATTCTAAAATACATTGAATTCATTAAATGTATATGGATATTGTATTACACTGAAATGGTGTTATGTTATATCTATACTCTATACTAATATTATAAAGAGAGAAACTTTGCATTTTTATATTTTTGTATGTATTGTAATAACTCAAGAACTACTGGGCCGATTTCAAAAATTCTTTCACCATTAGAAAGCTACATTACCCCCGAGCAACATAGGCTATATTATTTAATTCCACGCGGACGAAAACGAAAGCAACACCTAGTGGATAAACAAAAAAACACACAGACGAATTGAGAACATTCTCTTTTTGGAAGTCAGTTTAAAAATATATTTGAATTTTTTAAATTGCTGTAAAAAATCAACTTTTTTCGTCCTTATCCAACAGAAATAATTGTTATAAATGATTTATATTAATCTAAATGGTAAACTTAAATATATTATTGTTTTAATTCTTGTTAACGTTATCTTTAGTCAGTTTTATTTCTAGATAAGCATGAAATGTTCATAATTAGGCGTTCGTAGACAAAGCTAGTGTTGCTTTGTGACGTGGCAATTATTCAGGTCACACGTGACGCCCCGGGCGTATGAAGCCAAGTAACCCATGCCTTTGCAAAACAAATATATTTATATGTAAACTATAAACAAACTGTTTGTATATTATCGTCTTGAATATTCTAATATAATTAGGTAGTATTATTTGTCGCCCGTGACTTTCTTCGCAATAAATTAAAAACACATAGTAAGTAAGTATGGTCTACATCTGTGCAAAATTTCTTCAAGATCCGTTTAGACGTTGTGGAGAAACCTTCAATCTAATACTATTGTAGGATGCCGTCAGAGTCTCGAGGTGGTTAGGAACAATGAAAAATCACCACACACTAGGAACGAAGACATTTATTTCAATTCACTGACACTTATAGTACTGTTCATAAACAACATAACAATACCGCGATTTAAAATACTAGTAGCGCCATCTATGATGCGATAGCATGAAACAAATATTAAATAATCTTGATATTACACTGAACAACTATCGTAACTATTATCGTAACGCATTTATTATATTATTGGCCGATGTTGAAACGCCGGTCAAATTTAAGCGTCGCTTAATTTAAGTGGTGTCAGAATAAAACGATATCTCTGTAGATGTAAGACGCTGTTAAATATTCAAGTGGCGTTTGAAAATTCAGCCGTAAGTAAAGTAATAATAGGTAATTGTTTGTAAAGGTGTAGCAAACAGTTTTAAGTATTAAAACGAAGGCAAGCTAACTCCGTAGTCAGCGTAGCGTTATGATTTAGTTACCTCGAGTTTGAGGAAATGACAAAAACAAAATTCTGCAAGAGAATTAAAGTAGGACTTTACTGTGGTAATTTTATCTGGTCCCCTAAGATAAATCTTGTCTTATTTCATTATGCAAATATTCAAGTTCTCGTCAGCAGCTGCCGAAAATTGTCGATTTGCATTAAGGAGGCTACGTAACAAGCGACTAGTTTGGTAGTCGAGAAATTTACTTGAATTATTATGAAAAGAATGTACGGTATAAATTAAGAAATTTATGTTCAACTAAATATTTGTTGAGCATCGGTGGCTCAGGGGTTTAGCTCTTGACTTGTAATCTGCAGGTTGCGAGTTCGAATCCCGCAATGTTCCAATGTGTTTTCGATTTTCGAATTTCATATATTATACATATTTACTAGACGCTCTTACAGTGAAGGAAAACGTCGTGATGTCAGCACATATCGGCGAAGACATTCAAAGATATGTGTGAAGTCGACCAACGCGCACTCGGCCAGCGTAGTTGACTATAGCCTAATCACCCCCTGAGGGTAGGCTCCGCGGCCCTCGGTGAGGACGTATAGTGAGCTGATGATGATGATGATGATGAAAAAATTGTAGTTTCTGCATACTTAAGTCCAAATAAAAAACATTTTAAGTAGCTACATCTACAAATGTTATTTTTGTCTTTAAACAAATAGTTTATTTAAAACCACTTGAACGTTACTAGAATCTTGTGATTCAATTAAAAGCTATTCCCACTAAACCTATGTTCACACGAACGATTTTTCAACGCTTTTTAAAAAAATATTGACATACAAAATATGCATTTCCATTTATCTGTTTATACAACGGCATTTTCAAAGCGCTATATTTTTTTATCGCGCAGCGTTTTATTTTGAGTGCTGGACTAAGGAAACAATAGTCATTTTACAGCTTTTGTAATGAGCGAGAGCGTTAAAAAAACGCCAAAACGGACGTTTAAAACACGCCCGTGTGAATGTTAAGTGACAACTTGCTGATGTAGTGATTGCTTAAACTTTACACCCGCTTCTCTCAGACTCAACTTTAACTACTTTTAGTGTTAAGTGAAACTTAAACATTTGGGATTAATTAAAATTTATATTTGCTTAAAAATGTGGATTACATTCTTTGTATGCAACTTACAACTTGTTTCGTTTCTTTAATTTTTAAATTCATCAGATTAAAAAAAAAACTTATGTCAATCCTATTTCTTATTACCCATATAGGAATATAGCCTATCTTTCTCAGTGGCAATGTAGTTTTCTAACTGTGAAAGAAATCGGCCAGGTAGTTTTTGAGTTATTTCAATACATACAAAAATACAAACAGTTTAAATTGTATACAGACTTTGAAAAACCTTTTCGCTGTTGAGAAGCTCCACTATCCTACGTTGACATAGGCTATTTTTTTTAATTCTGATATACGAAGTCACGGTTAACAGCAACAATAAAATAAGATTTAGAAGAACATGGGGTATTAAACTTCGCAAACTTTATTAAGTTGTTTGTAACAGATACGTTTGATTAAACTTCTCTGAGTAGAGTTAAATTGTTTGCGTTTAAATCTGTAACCAACACCGATTGTTAGCTTACTAGTTTTTTTTTAATATGTTTAAGTTAAGAATCTAAATTGATTCTCCTCTTCTTCGCGACTTGAAAACTTGATGTGAGCGATTTGATATCCTATGTAAATGTTTCTAAAAGACTAGCTTTTGCTCCCGACTTCGTCCGCGTGGTATATCCTAAATTTACTAAGTGATAACTTAGGTTTCTAGGGTGAAAGAATTTTTGAAATTGCCCAAGTAGTTTTTAAATTATTTCAATATCCAAAAATTCAAAAACACAAAGTTTTGTATTAGTATAGATAACGTAGCTTTCTAATGGTGAAAGAATTTTTGAAATCGGCCCAGTAGTTTTTAAGTTATTTCAATTCAAACAAATCAAAAATAAAGAGAGACACATTGTGTTTTTGATTTGTTTGTATTGAAATAACTCAAAAACTACAATGGCGATTTCAAAAATTCTTTCACCATTCGATAGCTACATTATTCCCGAGTGACATAGGCTATATATTTTAATTCCACGCGGACGAAGTTGCGCACAACAGCTAGTATTAGTATAGATATGTAGTGATGTATTATCATATTTTCCCTCATGATTGATGAATAAAGTTTCTCTTGACATATTTCAATCTAATTTCGCTCCAGGTACATTTTAAATATTTATATTTGGTACACCGATCAATCACAATTCATTAGATAAAGTTTATAAAAAATTGATTTAAATTTTTATTATTTCGCATCTGACAACATTGTACTTCGATTTTTAATCTGTGTCCACAAAGAGACGAAGAGAACAGATTTTATCGCAAAGAAAATTAAGCTTTATTGGAAGACAATAAGGTTATCTTTCGTGTACACTTGCTATCGAATAAAATTGTATTATCTATTTCTATCTATATCTAAAAGGTTAGCAACGCACTTACGGTTCCTCTAATATACAGCCGGTTACAGATGTTCAGTTTTTCAACTGTACATTTATAACTGTGCAGTTAAAACTGACGTTCATACGTCAATTTGAACTGCACAGTCAAACTGTACAGTTCTCAGTTTTCCCTACACAAGTCAGTTTGTAAAAGCGTTTGTATCTTTACGAGTGTCCATGGGAGTTGATGACCTTCGTTCCGCGCAGACGGAGTTGCAGACAGTTATTAAATTAATAACGCTTAGCTCTTTTAATAAATAAATTAAATCGCTTAATTGCTACTTAGTTCTATCTTAATGTATCAAGCAAAGCACAACTTCCGGTCAGATTAAGCAAAACTACAAAACTTAACGATACTCGGGGGAGACATTTTCCTTAATCCAGAACAATTTAAACTATACAACTGTTTGGCAATCGTTCAAATGTTAGGAATAAAATTAAACTACTGTTTATACAATATAAGTTTACATTGCTGAAACACATGTATAAAAACATATCATACTTTAAATTAACCTCATATTAAAATAGAATAAAAATTTAAACGTGTCCTTAAAATTAATAAAAGATAACCCATTACAGACACATATTTAGAAATCCCAATTTTTTTTAAACAAACGAAACTAACAATAGTATGACTAAGGAAAAGTTAAGCCGAGCGTACACCGCAAAAGAGTAAAGCTGAGCGGGAGCTGGACGACCATTTCCCACTTTCATACGAAACTGCATTTTTGTGTCCCCGCCGTCAAGAGAGATGTGTCAAAAAGAGACGAAATGTTCTAGAGAGCTGAACTGTGTCCAAGCTGTGTCAAATGAGACAGCGTTATGCCGTTGCCGCTTAGCTCAGCTCTTTGTTGGGGACGCAAGCACATTTGAGGCCGCTCAGCTTACCATCTCTCGATCAATGCTATTTTGCGGTGAGCGCTCGGCTTTAATGTGTATAAATGTTTCTTACCTTTTTTATAAAAGTGTTTATCTCAAAACAAACAATAGGAACGAAGTAAAAAGATTAAACCTCTCCTCGACTTCAAGTCTTTTAATTAGATCCGCCCAGATGTTAGAAGTTCTATAAACTCGGCTACTACTCGGAAGTTTCACCGCCTTCGTAATAGCTTACATCTTTACTTAAAAACATTTAAGAATAGATCTAAAATAGTCACTAAAAGTTGCAATACTTTTATAATCGGAAGGTTAGCCTGCATTCACACGGACGCTTTTTTAAGGCCTTCGCTAATACGATCGCTGTAAAATGACTCTTGTTTCGTTCACCCAGCGCTCATAATCCAACGCTGTGCGATAAGAATTTAAAAGCGCCGTCATGTGAAGAAATACATGGAAATGCATTTGTTATATCTCAATGCTTTTTAGCGACCTAACTTTAGTCCACTTTCCCTTCCTATACTTTTCTTATAAGGGTAGGGAAGTGGATTTAGTAAAGTAGGGGACGCATAGAAAGAAAAATTATTCGTTAGCTGTGCATCTCCTCCTCTGTTGATTAAGGGTAGGCAACGCATCTGCAATTGTAGATATCTATAGGCAGCGGTCGCTTCGCTATTTCAGTGAATCAAGGCGGCCGCCTACTCGTTTACTACGTCTACATCTACACTATTATATAAAACAATGACGCTTTTTATGTTTGTCCCTATATATGTTTGAATCTTTAAAACTACACAACGATTTTTGATGCGTTTTTTTTAATAGATAGAGTGATTCATAAGGTAGGTATATATGTATAACCCGCCCCGGCTTCGCACGGGTACAATTATTATTATTATGTTATATACAACGTTTACAGTTTTTCTGTAGTGTATTTAGTATCAGCATTGCACCCGTGCGTAGCCGGGGCGGGTCGCTAGTTTTGATGTAAAAAAAACGCCCTTGTATTATCAAGATTCGTTCAGATATTCTGAAAATACCTTCAAGCAAAGATCCATTCATCCAAGCATTCGCATTTATTAGGAAGTTAATAGCCAAATATTGTAATCGCAATAAAACATCTAACAGCATCTTACACTCCACTTAACACTTACAAATTTTGATGTTTGTTGTATTCTGAGCAGTGTCTATAAGATTCTTTCGGTATTGCCATATGCTTCATAACGTAGCCAATTCAGATTTCATTAGTATCTGACGATGCATTGTATTGTGTCGGGCTCGGCGCTTGAACTATTGCCAAATTGTTAATCTTGCTGGAGATTTAATTATTTTAAGATGTTTCAAATTTGCCTACCAATTAATTTTGTTCTTTTGGAAATTGAAACTATTTCCATGAATATAGTTGGTTCAAAGATTAACTGGAAATGTGTCATTTGATGTGGATCTTACATCATTTTTTGGGATTGTCGCAACGTCTATTAGTTTTGACAGTGGAAACTCACACTAAATAAGAGTACTAATAAAGCCTTGGACGCACTAGGATAGTATTTTAGTCAAGTAGCAAGTAGCAAGTATCCGAACAAAGTATTTACTAATCTATACCACCAAAATGTTGCTGTTCGGACACGTTTAGTTATTAAATTATTACCCTTGTGCGTAGGTTTAGGCTTAAACGAGTCCGAACAGTAGTAAATCCTTTGTTCGGATAAATGCTATTTGCACTCGACTAAAATACTATCCTGGTGCGAACAAGGCTTAAGGGTTTCAAGTGTAAAGTTGGATGTATACAAAGTTTGTCCCTCAAGCAACTTTTGCAGTTTACGTCAGCAGATGTAGAAAATTACTCGCATTTGGATTAAATCTGTCGCTTGACTAAGATAGTTTTAATATCCAAAGATAATATTAATTATCTATGAAGTTTTGAGCTTTAAAAACTAACTACAGTTGAACTTGTATAAGGGACCGTATTATTTGTCTTATAGCGGTTTCTCTTATCACAGTTATTCGCTTATGGTAGACCATGATGACCAGAGAATGACTCTCGTTTGTAGAGATATTTGCTTGTCCAGTTCTCATTTATCCAGGTGCGTATGTGTTAATGGCTTAGTCTAAAAAAAATATTTTTTACTACGTTATCTTTATTAAAAAATAGGTATTTATTTTTTAGTTATAATTCATTTTCCTTTCCAAAAAACTGGTTTCCTAATAAGCTTCCTTGTAGACGAATTCTAAAAGCGCGTTTGAAGAATCTCGTTTCAAATCTACGTTTGAAAAAGCTGACCTAGTTCTTGAAGACATTGAACGACATTTTTGCTTTGCAACCAAAAAGTGAATTTTCTTCGAATAGACACATAACTTAAGGTAATTTTGATATGTCAATTTTTAAACGGTATCAAGTACGACATCGTATAAAACAAAGTCGCTTTCTTTGTCCCTATATCTCTATGTATGCTTAAATCTTTAAAACTACGCAACGGATTTTGATGCTGTTTTTTTTAATAAATAGAGTGATTGAAGAGGAAGGTTTAAATGTATAACTAGCGACCCGCCCTGGCTTCACACTGGTGCTATTATTATTATAGCTGTTATATACAATGTTCACAGTTTTTCTGTAGTGTATTTAGTATCATTAATGCACCCGTGCGAAGCCGGGGATGGTCAATAGTTTCTAATATAAGAGAAGATGATTTTATCATTATAAGAAAGTAAAGCGCAAACTTTAGATCCTATAACAAGGATATTGCGCAAGCCATGTGTTCTGAGGTGTATTTAATCTAAAAATCTGTGATTATGCGTAGTAGCTCAATGAACTAGTTTCGATCAATGCGACTAATTTTTATGAAGAGTATATTCATAGAAGTAGATAATATTTTCGAATATGACCTAAAGCTAAGGTTCGAACCATGATGGGCTCCATTTTCCGCAACTCCACGACTAGCGCGTATTTTGCGTGAATACATATCTTTGAATTTCTTCGCCGATATGTGCATCACGATGTTTTGCATCACCTAAGAGCTTCGGGTAAATATGTACATATGAAAATCGAAAAACACATTGGCACATGGGGGGATTCGAACTCGGGATCTGCAGTTTACAAGTCAAGAGCTAAACCCCTGAGCAACCGACGCTCAGGGGTTTAGCTAATATAACTATAATATACATTTTGTACTGTAAACTAAATTAATCAGCTATATGTAGTAACAAATCACCAGTAGAAACTTCTAGTAACTAATTAACCGAACGAACTCTGCACGAACTATAGTGTAGCACAAACTTCAACATCTTAATCCTTTAAAACTTTAAATATAGCACTCCCACTATAATGGCTACCAGTTTCTTAATAGTATTAATAAAAACGATTTGTACATACAATCCTTATCCTTACATAGTATAAAACAATAACTTTTTTTTTATGTTTGTCCCTATATATGCTTAAATGTCATTGTCTTTGTCACGTTACGTATATTTCGTACTTAGAAAGAGAAAGGTATAGAAGTGTTGATAGCGTATACGGTTGAGGGACAAAACATGCCTTAGACTACGTCATACATATGTCGTGTGTGCATCACTTAACGGCTTTAAACCAATAACATCATGTCTCAAGCCTTTGCCTGGGACGTATGAAAAATTAGTTCACCAAAAATACGCTTGGAGCGCCACAATACTATGTGATACGTCACATTTATTTGGGTCTTTCAAGACCCAAACAAACAAAATCGCATACGGAGAAAGGTTCCAAAGATCTATGTCGCTGTCTTTGTCACGTTACGTATATTTCGTATAAATGTGTCACAGTCGTTGTCAGTTTGACATATGTCATGGCTCATCTGCCTTTTTTTATCTATGATGTTATTTGGGTAACATCCCAGTTGTTTACATTTCTTTCAATATGGTATAGGTAAGTTGTGATGAGAGATTCCATAAAAAAACTTGTGCGTGGTGTAATATAAAATGATTAATGATACAATATTGTGTTGGCGTCGTATTGTATATTTTTCATGGCCGGTAACGCCCACACATTTTGTATAGGAAAGGATAATTAAAAATTCCTGAGATGTTTTTTCATAAATATTAGATGTTGAAGGTTAAATTGACGATGGTTCAGGGGTTTAGCTCTTGACTTGTAAACTGCAGGTCCCGAGTTCATGCCGCCATCTACCTATGTGTTTCTCGATTTTCATATGTACATATATACCCGACGCAAAACCGGGGCAGGTCGCTATTTATGTATAATCTAGCGCTTGACCACGATCCAACCTGCTGACAGCTGCTGACGTGGAATTAAATAATATAGCTCATTACTCGGGGATAATGAAGCTTTATAGTAGTGAAAGAATTTTTGAAATCGGCCCAGTAGTTCTTGAGTTATTTCAATACAAACAAAAATACAACATTTCTCTCTTTATACTCGTAATATTAGTATAGATACAGATACAAAGTCTTTGTATTCGACTGAATGGCGGTCGTTAAGCCTGCATTAAAGCAATTATGTAATTAATTTTAACAGTTTCTACTCTGATAATTACAAGCGTAATTACTTGAGTTGTCTCTTTGTCACAATTGATGTAATAATTTCAAATTGATGGTTCTTAAATAGTACATACTAATAATTACACGATGGATTTTTAAACAGGATAGATAATCAAGACTAAATTCGTATTTTTTTTGTATATTATAAAGTCGCAAACGAGTAAGCGACAACGTGGATTGGATTAAATATCGAAGCGATAGCTGTCCATAGACTTCTGCAATAGCAGACGCGTTGCCTACCCTTAATCTACGCAGAAGGAATCGCAATGCAAGAGGACAATTACTTTTCTTATGTGTCCCCTCTACTGCCAAATCCACTTCTCCTTCCCATCATTTTCTTATAAGAAAAAGATAGAAGACTAAAATTAGGCCTCCGGCACCACAATCTTTCAACGAAACACTGAATTGCTTCCATTTCACGCCTGTCTTCTGTGTGGTCGTGGTATTACACAGGGCGAGCCAATTCGTGCGAAGATGTTAAAACGGGCTCTACCACTGTTAATTCAAATTAATAATTGTGACTTTGTTTGCTAAGCCGTTATTAAACGTTCTAAAAACAATAAAATCTATTTAATTCTATTCAAACGACAAAATCGAATATACTGGAGTAACTCGGAGTAAAGCGTGTTATTGGGGTCGTTGCGTTTAATTCAATGCACCTGCCCTATCGTTGTTACTTTGGTTTCACTTTGGAACAACATAAACTCGTATGTATAGCCTCAATCAACGGAGGAGGGGACACACAGGAAGAGAATATTTCCTCTTCCTATGCATTCTCACCCTGCTAAACTAACTGCCCATTCCCATAATTTATACATTTATAAAGAGAAAAGATTTCTATATTTGTATGTATTAGAATAACTCAAGAACTACCGGGCCGATTTCTAAAATTCTTTCACCATTAGAAAGCTACATTATCCCCAAATAACATAGGCTATATTTTTTAATTCCAAAATGCCGAAGAAAAGCCAGTTTATTATAAGAAAATTATGGAAAGGGATAGATTTTATATGTAAATCTTAATTCTACTTAAATAAATATTTTATTAAACTACGTTGTTAATTATTGTTCCGTTTTTTTATTATCTATTCCGACTTTGCTCAAAGGACGTAGACTTTGCTATGTTCCGTTCACTTTAATAAAATGGAACAAAAGAACAGAAACAAAGATCTGCGCTTAATATTACTTGTTAGATGCATTTTTAAAGAACTACTAAAGTTGGATACAAACGTTCAGTTCTTTAACTGTACAGTTTTAACTGTGCACTTAAAACTCACGTACACAAATCAATATATACGGCGCAGTCGAATTGTACACTCAGTTTTGTCTACCCACGTCATTTTTGCGCAGTCGAATTGTACAGTTAAAACTGCGCGTCTGTAGCCGGCTTAATGTATTTCTTACATTTAATACAATATCTGATCATTTTTATTGTAATTGATTCAATAGAGGTTTGTAACATTTTTAGCTAGACTCTATTATTCTTATGGCTGGTTTTAAACACAACATTTCTACTCGAGTTATTGTCGTCCTCTTAAAATATAGAGTATTGAATATAAGAAGTTTGTACTTAATTAATAACTAGCGACTGATCGCGACTTCGTCCGCGTGGAATAAAAAAATATAGCCTCTGTTTTTTCGGGGATAATGTAGCTTTCTTATGATGAAAGAATATTTGAAATCGGCCCGGTAGTTCTTGAGTTATTACAATACATACAATAATACAAAGTTTTCCTCTTTATAATATTAGTATAGATAGCTAGATCTTACCTCCATAGCTACAATATTTCCCATAAACGCATCCATATCTTCGTTCGTCGCATCTTCTAAATAACTCTGTCTACACTTTTTTTCTTTAGCACTATCTAAGAAAATTTTCTAGATAATATTTGAAGTAATAAATTAGACTGCAACCTTTGTAAATAACACAGCGGGCACTAAGATATTAACCTCTCGACTTTGCGGTTAAATTTATAGACGCTTGTTACGTTTACACCAAAATAACAAACTAGAATAAAGCTATGTATCGTGTAATAGTTTTAAAATAGTCTCGGTAAAATAGTTTGAGGGGGTAAATGATTCACCATTTTTCTGATTGTCAGAAGGCCAACAGCTATGTAACTTTTATTATATCACGGGTAAATTGTGTATACAATTCCTTTCCTATAGTCATTGTTAGACATAGTCATAGTCAGTCATAGTCATAGTCAAGCATAGTCATAAACCCCAAAGTACATGTAGCATGCTACATAGCGATTTGAAAGCGAACATCTTACACGTGACGTGCACATGACTTATCCAATGTCATTGTCACTTTTATACATTTTTGTCGTTTCCATGAAGATATTGCCATTTGAAAGATACTTTGGTAACCTGCCTGTTATGTAATTAAGCTTATGAATATATTATGACGGCTAAGTTGTGTATACTTCGGTTCCAGTAGAGTCATAGTCAGTCAATACATGTCTAGTGTAGAGTTTCTGACATAATTATAGTGGGGTTACATAGCCTTAAAGCTTTAAAACTACGCAATAGATTTTGAAGCGGTTTTTTAATAGATAGAGTGATTGAAAAGGAAAGTTTTTATGTATAATAATATCAATTAAAAAGTAGTTTAATACTGTTATTTTTTTAACTTTCTAATGTGATGTAAATAATAATTTTTTTATCGCATTTTTGTTGTGTACTTAGTTTAGAAGTACCTGTGCGAAGTCGCTAGTCCTTATCCTTATCTTTATCCTGACATAGTATAAAATAATAACGCTTTTTTAATGTTTGTCCCTATATATGCTCGAATCTTTAAAACTACGCAACTGATTTTGATGCGGTTTTTTTAATAGATAGAGTGATTCATCCGACGGCCCCGGCTTCGTACAAATATTGTTAGGATGGTTGTTATATACCACGTTCACAGCTTTTCTGTAGTGTATTTAGTATCAGTTTTGCTCCCGTGCGAAGCCGGGGCGGGTCGCTAGTTAACAATATAATTTTCGTTTAAACAATTGGTAATATTATTCGGTAAGTAACAATGGACAGGAACCTCTATGGTGAAATTAATATGAAAACTTTTGGCAATAGGTAAAACTTTTGCAATCAGCAAGGCTTTGGAGACGTGGTACAATTAATGGTTCACACATGATATTTATATAAAACGTTCTCACGACATTCCTGGGGAGCTACTCAAAGTATCTTTCGAATGGCGATATCTGGGGGGCTACCCAAAGTATCTTTCGAATGGCGATATCTGGGGGCTACCCAAAGTATCTTTCGAATGGCGATATCTGGGGGGCTACCCAAAGTATCTTTCGAATGGCGATATCTGGGGGGCTACCTAAAGTATCTTTCGAATGGCGATATCTGGGGGGCTACCCAAAGTAAATCTGCTACAAAGCGATTCGATAGCGAACGTCAAAAATGTATGGTACTGGACAATGATGTTCGATATATCACACGTTAGAAGCACATGACTTATCGAATGTCATTGTCAGTTTCATACATTTTTTGTGGATCCCATCAGCGATATCGACAATCGAAAGATACTTTGGGTAACACCTGCCAATGACATTCGATAAGTCATGTGCTTGTCACGCGTGAGATATCGAACGTCGTTGTCAATTCTATACATTTTTGATGTTCGCTATCGAAACGCTTTGTAGCGCATGTACCTTGGGTTACCACCTGTAATGGGGTGAGCACAAATAAAGTTTGATATACATTTAAGGCATTTTTTTATATTAGAAAGTGGCAAACGAGCAAGATTCGCTGAAATAGCGAAGCGACCGCTGCCCATAGACATCTGCAATTGCAGATGCGTTGCCTACCATTAATCTACGGAGGAGGAGACGCACAGCGAAAGAATAATTCCTCTTCCTATGCGTCCCCTCCCCCGCCAAATCCACTTCCCCTTCCCATCATTCCCTTATAAGAAAAGGATAGGAAGGGAAAGTGGATTAAAAGTAGGCCTCCGGCATGCCTTTATTAGCAAGAAATCTTTATTCTGCACTCAAAGTCCTTTCTTAACATTTGATTAAATGACGAAAATGATAAAGTATCTACTTATATTTGACGCTTAAAATCTTTATACATTTCTACAAACTTATTTAAGCTCGAATTTTAGTTTTCACTATTTTAACTGAGAAACTTAATAAATGAAATTGAGCCAACAAGGCAAGCAATTTGTCTGTGTGAGTTATCTACAAATTTTCTACATTTTTAATTTTCTTTTTCCCGAGATGTTATCAATCTTTAGTCTAGACATGGTGGACATTTTTTAAAAGAGTAGACGACTAGAACATTCACCTATACCTCTAATTTGTAACCTTAATAATCTATGCTAAAAGTTTAACAGTGGTAGAGCCCGCTTTAAGATCTTTGCACGAATTGTCCGGCTCGCCCGGTGAAATACCACGACCACACAGAAGACAGGCGTGAAATGGAAGCAATTCCGTGTTTCGTCTGATGAGTGTGGTGCCGGAGGACTAACTTTTAATCCGCTTTCCCTTCCTATCCTTTTCGCATAAGGAAATGATGGGAAGAGGAAGTGGATTTTCCGGGGGAGGGGACGCATAGGGAGAGGAATTATCCTCTTGCTGTGCGTCTCCTCGTCCGAAGATTAAGAGTAGGCAACACATCTGCAAATGTAGAGGTCTATGGGCAGCGGTCGCTTCGCTATTTCAGCGAATTAAGGTGGCCGCTTGCTCGTTTGCCACTTTTTAATATAAAAAAAAAAATGCTAAAAGTTTAAAAGGGAAAGTTTTATATTCTTGTGTGTACTGTAGGAGAGGACCCTTAGGTGAAAGATACTCGGGTATATTCTTAATAAAACTCGTTTATTACATCTAACAAGAAGTATTCACATTGAAGGGCTGCTCTCTAATCTCTCTAAGATGTATATCAAACTTATGGAATTATAAATTTGAAATATTCTTTTATATAAAAAAACTAAATACAAAAGAGGTGACATCCCTACAGTACTGAAATAAGTTAAAAACTGGACCTTTTTCTTTTACCATTTATTTTTTTTTATATTAGAAAAGGGGGGCAAACGAGCAGCGGGAATACGGAGGTGATCATCGACGCTCATGGACATCTGCAACACTAGAGGAACCACAGATGAATCATTATTAGAAAGCTACATTATCTTTGAATAAGTTTATCGCCCGAATATTCAAACGCCACTCGAATTTAAGCGTCGCTTAAAATCTAAGTAGCGTCAAAATTAAACGAGATAGCCGTAGTATTTGGACTAAAAACGTGGACTTAACATGTAAGACGCACTCTTTAAAAATTCGCCTGTATGTCTCATATTCCGAGCGAACGAAATGCTAGTACATATTAAGAGTACCCATTATAGCATCTGATAAATTAATTAATATTACTTTAAGGTAAATAAAGTGATTAAATTTTAATTTATTCCTTGTTACAGAAATAGCCGTTTCGCAGCACGTTCTAGAAATTAATTAGGAAAGGCTAGAGTCGTGCGACCTATCGCTTATTGGACTTTAAATGAAAATATTATGCTGCAAACACCGCAGGCACAGACACTGTGTTAGTATGCTAAACTCTACTTAAATCTACATAAATGTACTTACATTTTGAGATAATAAAGGGGTAATTAAGCTACTATTTACCTGACACTCTTACGGTGAAGGAAAACATCGTGATGCCTGCACATATCGGCGAAGAAATTCAATGATATGTCTGAAGAAACGTAAAATACGCGCTAGTCGTGTTGCGGATAATGGAGCCCGTCATGGGTCGAACTACATTATATTATAGGTACTAATTAATGCTGTTAGAACTCATGTGTAGTGTTCCGGTAACTTTTTTTTAATAATTTAATAACCATTTATAACTTGCGATAATTAAGATGGAGGATAGATAGTGCCAACTTCCATCGTCACCACCTCGATGGTTGGCATTTCACAACGACGAGGTTTTCGCGCAATTTTTTACCTCGCACAGCCGCGTTGTGGAAAACTCTGTCCTCAGCGGTATTTCCAAAGGATTACGACTTAGGGGCCTTCAAGAAAAGAGCGTATTCCTCCCTCAAAGGCCGGCAACATATTTGTGGTTCCTCTGGCATTGCAGTGTCCGTGGGCGTCGGACCAATTAATTTAGTTGATCCGCTGCTCGTTTGCCAGCTTCTGCTATTTAAAAAAAATGTTAGTTTGATGGTAGATGTAGATTCTAGTCTGGAAGAACATATAGGCTATTTTATTTTCTTTAGTTCCTCGCAGACGGAGTAACAGACATCTAGTGAATATTTCACATCACTATAGTTAGACTATGTTTAAGTATTAAGCAAATAAATGGACCAAAAACGTATACAATATTCGTTGCTTTGACGAAACAAAGAGTGGTTATACAAAGAACTTTATGTTATAAACGGTTATGAAAATACTACACAATAATATTTCGTGATATTAATTTCATATATTTCATATATTATAATTAAGTTTCAACGTTATTTGGTTCCATACTTATTCTTTATAGTGTCTAGAATTTGCTGTAAAAGTGTGTATATTTTTCACATTATCCTTATCCTTACATGGTATAAAACAATAACGCTCTTTTATGTTTGTCCCTATATATGCTTGAATTTTTAAAACTACGCAACGGATTTTGATGCGGTTTTTTTTAATAGAAAGAGTGATTCATAAGGAAGGTTTATATATATAACTAGCGACTCGCCCCGGCTTCGCACGGGGTCAAATATTGTTAGTATGGCTGTTATATACAAGGTAAATACGAGTAGTAGTTAATTAAACTCTTTAATTCCAATATTCCAAATCGCTTTTCTACTGTTTTAGGTCACGCATTCAGCAGTAATATAGACATAATTTTAAATTGCGTCTTTTGAAAATTAATAATGTATTAATGGTTCTTAACTCAACTATTTTTAATATTAAAATAGATAGCTAGGGGTAACACAAAGTACATGCGCTACAAAGCGATTCGATACCGAACATCAAAAATGTATGGAAATGAAAACGTTCGATATCTCACATGCACAAGCACATGACTTATCGAATTTCATTGCCAGTTGCATACATTTTTGTCGCTTCCATCAGCGATATCGCCATTCGAAAGGTACTTTGGGTAGCCCCCATGATGTAAAAAATATAGTAAGCTATATTTTAATACTTTTTAATACTTTGAATGCTATTATATTATCTACCCCTGTGTTTAAATTGACTTTCTAAGACAAATAGCAGTGAACGTGTTAGGTTATTTTTATAACATAAAAAATATATGGCTTCATTAGACCGAGTTCGCGGAAAAAACGGAGATTTTGTTTCGGCGTAAGGCCGTTTTTTACGTGACATTTGTCTAATGAAGCCGTGGCAGAAAAGGAAAATAACCTTTTCAAGTTTATCCGGAATTCGTTTTGTGATAAAAATGTCTTTTGCTTTAAAATATTTTTCTTAAAGAATATTTCAATTTACTTGATATCGAAAACTCATCAGTTTAAAACGATTATTATATTAGAGCCATAAAACACGCGATAAATAATTTAAAAAAGTATAAAATTAAATGACAAAGTACCAACTTATTGACTAAAGACGACTAATGACGTTCAGTTTTTTAACTGTACAATTTTAACTGTGCAGTTTAAACTGACGTTCACACGGTAATTCGAAATGCATCGTCGTATAGTTCGTTCTCTGTTTTGCCTACACACGTCAGTTTTATCTGCGCCACACATCTACTGTACAGTTAAAATTGTGCAGTTGAAACTAACCGTATGTAGCCGACATAATAATATTTAAGAGACCTTAAAAATCATTTATATCTTATACATAGGATGGCACCCGATTGTTAAAATTGAAAAAATACAATAAGTCCGATGGAATTTATACTAATTCTCGATAAATGAATGTAATAGGCTGTCAATAGGTCCGAAAATACGCTTGCGCCACAATACTATATGATACGTCACATTTGCTTGGGTCATATTTCTGGACCCAAACAAACAAAATCGCATCAGGAGAAAGGTACCAACGATCTATGTCACTGTCTTTGTCACGTTACGTATATTTCGTAAAAATGTGTCTCAATCGCTGCCAGTATGACATATGTCATGTCTCCTCTGGTTCTATTAATCTTTTTTTTATAAGAAAGGGGGGCAAACGAGCAGCGGGAACACCAAGGTGATCATCGACGCCCATGGACATCTGCAATACCAGAGGAAGCACAGATGGTTTGCCGGCCTTTTTAATCTATGGAATAACATGTCCTTTTTACATAAAATTGCGTCGTTAAAAGCTTGCTTCGTGGCCCAACAGAGCCACTCCACATTGCCTTGGTCAGCGTTTCGCTAAGATGTCGCGGTTAACGAGCTTCTGAATTTATTTTACGACCCCAGGTACGACCTCAAGCGGAGCGTTAATACTATGTTAAAATATTTTTTACAAACTATCTATTTTATAATAGTTTATCATAAGTTTAGTCAAACCTGGATGCTCTGGTCACGACAAGCTACCTCCATAAGCGAGAAACTCGAATTAAAGAGAAACCTATTTAAGCGAGACTCGGGTTATCGGTTATCCAAGTTCGACTGTATTTGCTGTTTAAACTAGCTAATTAATGTCCGAATGTTCAAACTCAGAAATCCTGGCTTAAAACCTAAGTGATGTCAAAATTAAACGAGATCGTCGTAGAATTTGGCGTTTCAGTATGGACTTAACATGTAAGACGCTCTTAAATATTTGAGTGGTGTTTGAAAATTCTTCCGTAACTATGTTGTATCATATTTAAATTAATATTGATGGTATAAATTGCAATAATTAATTACTCGTTCTTTTTAAGCTAAAATGTTAAAAAATATAGAGCAAAAATGGCATACTTAAGTTACATTTAATAATAAGTATTTAAGCTACAATTTAAGAAAACAAATTATTCCTATATATAGTACTAGCGACCCGTCCCGGCTTCGCACGGATGCAATGCAGCATATAAGTTATTCTCTATATCTATTAAAAAACCGCACGAAAATCCGTTGCGTAGTTTTAAAGATTTAAGGATACATAGGGATATAGAGACAGAGAAAGCGAATTTGTTTTATACTATGTAGTGATAGTGATTAACATATCTTTTACCTTTATATCTATGTTATTATATTCTAAACCACAAAATTTTAACATTAATTTAAAAAGGTTAAGTACTTCCGTTATACGACTTCTCAAGTGTCGGAAGCAAGAAGCCATTTCAAGTGCCCGAAAAGTGACCTATAAAAGAACTTTGACCTATAAAGTGTTACTTTTTATGAATAAAAAATTACAATATTTTAGTAATTAACGTGTGATAATCCTACTTCTTCAATACATAGTATAAAACAAAGTCGCTTTCTCTGTCTCTATATCCCTGTATGCTTATCTTTAAAACTACGCAACGGATTTTGATGCGGTTTTAATAGATAGAGTGATTGAAGAGGAAGGTTTATGTGTATAATAACATCCAATAAATAGTGGAGAAATATTTCTTATATTTTAGGTGTCTAAAGTGATGTAAATAATTCATTTTTTTCGCATTTTGTAGTGTATTTAGTATCAGCATTCCACCTTAACAATTGCATCGTGGTGAGCATAATTAATCACAATTTTGTCCTAAAGATTGCATTTTTCTGTGACATTCTACACTTTTAACAGTGGTAGAGTCCGCTTTAACGTCATTGCACGAATTGTCCCGCTCGCCCGATGAAATACCACGACCACACAGAAGATAGGCGTCAAGTGGAAGCAATTTCGTGTTTCGTCTGACGAGTGTGGTGCCGGAGGACTCACTTTAATCCACTTTCCTTTCCTATCCTTTTTCTATAAGGAAATCATGGGAAGGGGAAGTGGATTTTCCGGAGGAGGGGACGCATTGGGAGAGGAATTATCCTCTTACTGTGCGTCTCCTCCACCGAAGATTATGGGTAGGCAACGCATCTGCAATTGCAGATGTCTATGGGCAGCGGTCGCTTCGCTTTATCAGCGAATCTAGGTGACCACTTGCTCGTTTGCCACTTTCTAATATTAAAAAAAAAAAACTTCTTCTATAACTTAAAAAATATATCATTTCTGGTCTTTTTAATGTAAATTAAAAAGAGGGATTTTATTAAGTATTACTACACTAAAAACTCACAGTTACTAAATGCAGTTGTGATTCAAGACACGTTTTCACGTAAACAAGTACGACTTCAGTATGCAGCTTCGGACACATCTGCGGAACTACAATTTTATTGTTTTTTAACTTTAATTGTTTCAGTCTTAAAGAAAACTATTCGATTCAAGTTTAAGTGTATTTTTGT
The DNA here is from genome assembly GCA_013186455.1 of Papilio dardanus tibullus. NCBI lineage: Eukaryota > Metazoa > Arthropoda > Insecta > Lepidoptera > Papilionidae > Papilio > Papilio dardanus. Next base: position 397,155 of record QDHC01005891.1, on the reverse strand, counting down.
TGACATTATTTAAATATAATTAAACCAGCTTAATTATCTGTGAATCGAGAATTACTAGTATAAATGGGAAAGCTTAGATCGGTGGATGTTTCTTAGACCTACGGCTTCATTAGACCGAATGCGCGATAAAAACGGACTTACGCCGAAGCAAAATATCCATTTTTATCACAAACTGAAAACTGTAGAGAAGAGTTAGAATTTGTCTTTCACAAATGTCCGAGAAAACTTTTAGGTAATTGAAAGTGAAAGTTAAACTATTATTACTAATTAGGTTTAACAAATAGAGACTGCTCGCTCTATATTTATAGGTTTGTTAAATTAATTTTGTAAATGATCACATCAATTTGATAGGGAATGTACGAGTAATGTGTCTTATATTAAACAATTATACGTCCTTGGATATCGCTAATGGATTTATGATGTATAATTAATTCATATAACACGCGTAAACTCGTCCTTGTTTAAATCAAATGAAATATCAAATATATTTGATATTCAAATACATTTCGTATTAATTAAGAGCAATATTACTTGCTAGCTGTTGTGTAGACATCGTCATGTAACTCGGGGATAATGTAGCTTTCTAACGGTGAAAGAATTTTTGAAATCGGCCCAGTAGTTCTTGAGTTATTTCAATACATACAAAAATACAATGTTTTTCTCTTTATAATATTAGTATAGATTAAAAAAAACACATGTTTATAGTAATGTTTTCATAAAATACAAAACAAGGAAAACATCGTGATGTTAGCACATATCGGCGTAGAAATTCAAAGATATGTGTGAAGTCACGCAAAATACGCGCTAGTCGTGAAGCTGCGGAAAATTGAGCCCATTACCGATTGAACTACTACTACTACTACTAAAATACAAAGACGTAATAAACTGTGTTAAATTATTAAAACAAGCCTAATTAGGAAGTATAGCATTACGTCTTATTTGGAATTCTTTTGAGTATTCCATCACAAACTTCATAACTTGAACGACTTGTCTTAACGAAGACTTACCAAATACTCAAAAGGTCGAAATTTTTGGCGTTACCCTTTACATACTACTGTATTTAAATGGGCTATGCGCTAATAATAATAATAAAGCCTTTTATCCTGAAATTTTAGAATTACAATGCTAATATTATATGTCTATATGATTGTAAGATGTCCCGAATTTCAGTGTGCCTCTTGGCATAGGCTTCCTAAAAAATTTTCCATTGCTTCCTACCGTGGACAACTTTCTTCCAATGTGGGCTGTCATCTTGATATGCGCTAATAGGATATTTTAATTATAAAAAATGTCCATACCATTATAATCCAAACTACTTCAGTGATTTTTAAGAGTGAATTCATTTTTTTTTTGCCCTGGGGGCAGTCAAATAGGCTACGGAAGATAAAATTATTTTTTAATTAATTGTTAAATTATATCACTAGAATTAGTTACAAGATTTTGTAATAATAGTATTTAACATAGAATTTAAGCTATGAAACTTGTACTTCTTTAGTTTAAAGCGGTCCTAGGATCTAAAGTTTTACAATAGTAGTTCAGGACTTGTGTTCATTGTAAAACTAAGTTGCGAAGCTACGAAATAAAGTTAAACTTGCAACTTAAACTTGTAAATGTAATTAATTTTATGAAAAGTTAAATTATCTGTAAGTATTTACATATTTACCCATTTTAAAGATATGTGTATTCACGCAAAATACGCGCTAATCGTGGAGTTGCGGAATTTAACCTTTAACCTTTAGCTGTAAGTGAAAATTATGTAAAACTTATTGTTGATCGCGACTTTGTCGATACTGAATTAAAAATTATAGCCTATGTTACTCGGGGATCATGTACCTTTCTAACAGTGAAAGAATTATGGAAATCGACCTCGTAGTTTTTGAGTTATTTCAGTACATATAAAGATAAAAAAATCTTTCATCTTTATAATATTATAGTATAGATATAGATTGGTAAAGACATTGTTACATGTTCGTCTCAACTATCATACAGCAAGCACAAGGTCGCCCCTCGGCACGCTCGCCCCACCCAGCAGAGCTGCCGTATGCCAGCAGCCATCTGCAAGCTGCCCACATAGTTCAGAGACTCCCCAGACAGTTGTATCAACGAACATAGGAAGAAGGTTAATTCCGGAATCATATTTTTTCAAAAGTACGAGAAAGTTTTTTTCTGTATCTGTATTTGAAATGACCCGGATTCATTGCTCCCGAGTGTAAATTTTGACGAGCCAAAGGTTCACTTACTTAAGTCTCAGAGTCCATTAAAATTGATTAAAAGTCTTTAGATTTTATCAGTTCACGGTTCAGATTGTTTTAATCAGAGAGAATTTCTCTAAGTATTAAGAAGGTTTGGTTATCTTTGAATTAAAATATCTTACCGATATATAAATTATAGAGGGATGAAATGCATTTAATCATACTAAGTATAGATTTGCTTGCAATTACGAGTACCACAGAGTGGACTCCTCTTTTGACAGTGGTAGAGCCCGCTTTAACATCTTCGCACGAATTGTCCGGCTTGTCCGGTGAAATACCGCGACCACACAGAAGACAGGCGTCAAGTCGAAGCTATTCCGTCTTTCGTCTGATGAGTGTAGTGCCGGAGGACTTATTTTAGTCCATTTTCTCTTCCTTCATGGGAAGTGGAAGTGTTTTGTTTAGATTAAATAATTATTTAATCTAAACAAAATACAATCAAAACGAGAAACTTCTTTAAGCGAGAGTCATTCTCTGGTCCCGGCGGACAACCTTAATAAGCGAAAAACCATATTAGAGAGAAACCTCCATAAGCTAGACCAATATCCCTTGGACTCCCGCTTATAGGTTCGACTGTACATTAAAAATGTTAAAATAACAGCTTAAAAGTGTTTTAGTTAACCTTTTTTAATGTATTCTAGATTAAAATGAGGTCTCAAAGCTACACTATCGCCCCCTAGCGGGTACGTGTTACCTCGCAGTTAGCACATTGCCAGACACGCTGACTAGAGCGTGACATGGTATGGCCACGAAACACGCTACAAGCAAAAAAATACCACCTTTATGTTTATGGTAAGGTATTTATATCATGTATATGTATAGAGCATCGGTGGCTCAGGGGTTTAGCTATTGACTTGTAAACTACAGGTCCCAAGTTCGAATCCCACCATGTACCAATGTGTTTTTCGATTTTCATATGTACATATTTACCCCCTTACGGTGAAGGAAAACATCGTGATGTCTACGCATATCAGCGAAGAAATTCAAACATATATGTGAAGTCACGCAAAATGCGCGCTACTCGTTTAGTTGCGGAAAATGGAGCCCATCAACGGTCGAACTACATACATGTGGGAATGGAACGTAAATTCTATGCTGAGCTGAGAGAAGCAGCTGAGGGATTTTGAAAGATGTTATCCCTAAAACGTTGTAGGCGCCCCCCTGTCAATGTCAAAAAAGTGCCATAATATCCTTGTAGGTCTATAACAAAATAACATTCATGTATGAAGCTTTACCATAGTGAAAATGTGTAGACTCGGGGGCACTGCCGCGCCCCTATCTTGTTTCTATATTTCGTAGCTCCAACACAGTCTCCGCGGTAAAAGTAAACTATACAATATAATATAGTTTCATGTTATATTTTGCAACAATATTGAACTTTTATATTTTTACACTTTCTTACCTGAATACAGATCAGATAGTCTACGGTTATTTTTATTTCAAGTTTATTTAACTTAAGAAGTAACAAAACTTATTTTACTTACTTGTGTGTTTTATAAAGGGACTTGTTATCATGATTTTATAGAGCAAAATCAATATTCTTTTGAAATAGAATGATAATAATATTTTTGTACAAGTCTTAACCCTTAGTAGCCTAATTTACGAAAGTGATTTTTTTTAATATTATAATACTAGCTGTTGTGCGCGACTTTGTCCGCGTGGATTTAAATAATATAGCCTATGTTACTCGGGATAGTGTAGCTTTCTAATGGTGAAAGATTTTTTGAAATCGGCCAAGTAGTTCTTGAGTTATTTCAATACAAACAAAAATACAAAAAATACAAAGTTTCTCTCTTTATAATATTATAGTATAGAAGTATAGATTAAAGAATATAATACTTACAATAGTAAAATACGTACAGCCAACCTATAAAAAAACGAATAGTAATATGAACATTCGGTTTAAAAGATTGGTATCAAAATACAAACTCTACGTTATTAAGGGAAAAGCGGTAGAAATGCAAAGCTCAAATAAATCTATGAAAAAAGACTGGTGTTAACCAATTATACCTGACCCGTTATTAGACCCCATTCTATTTTGCTCCTTTGATTTTTACATCTAATTTAATTTTCTTACGCCCGTACTCACCAACGAGCCCCTAATGTAGTTTTAGATAGGTCTTTATGCTCAAGGGTTAACTAAATCTAACTCATACCTAAATTGATTTGATATCTAAAGTGACACTTAACTATTGGAGGAAACGAAAGTAGTGTTAGGTGACATTTGAAATGCATTAAGGGTTACGTAAAATTTAGGGATTGTTGGTGAAAACGGCCATTAGTTTGGTATAGCATCCTCATTCTTGTATGCCCTGCACGAAATCAATATGTTCTTTCCACTAAAATATAGGATGACGGATGACTGGTAAATGCCACTAAGCATTAAATCCTTGTACTAACATTGTGCTAAAGTTAAAATAAATAAATATGTACAAAAAGTAATGTTCCCGCCCGGGGTCGAACCGGGGACCTTGTGCGTGTGAAGCACATGTGATAACCGCTACACCACGGGAACTTGGGAGCAAGTCACGCAATAATGAATCACTTAGAGGCAATATCGATCTAATACCATTTTTACTTATCAAAAACTAAACTAACTAGGGTGATACGAGGACCCGAAGTGGGCCTTGACTTCCGACAAGAAGACAAGGGGTATATTAGTTGTTTTTTTTTTAATCCAGTTGATTTAAAAACCGATCTAAATATTTCAATATAAGCTTCCATACTAGCGCTCTTCTTTTATGACGTTTTCTTTCATTATCTAATACATGAGGTTTTTTATATTTTCTAACACAACCAACCGATAAGTGCGTTTCTGTGTTAAGCCGGCTATACACGCTTAGCTCGATAGTTCGACTGCGCAGTTAAAACTGACGTATAAAGGCAAAATTTAGAACTGTATAGTTGGACTGTGCAGTTCAAATTAACGTGTGCAAGTCAGTTTTAACTGCTCATTTAAAACTGTAAAAAACTGAGAGTCTACCCAAAGTACTTTTTGATTGGCGATATCGCTGATAAAATCGACAAAAATGTATGAAACTGACATTGTCATTCGATAAGTCATGTGCTTGTCACGTGTGAGATATCGAACGTTGTTGTCATTTCCATACATTTTTAAGTTCAAATTACTACACCTACGATTCCTCAGGCAGGTTGCACTGTGCGCCGTATTACCTTGCCTTTAAAACTAAATACGGATTTGCCAGCCATCTCCGATGGCACTCAATGGTTAGCACCAAGGTTCGCCATGGAGGGACATGTCAAGGAGGACATCATCATCATCATCACTTCGTAGCGAATGTACTGAATGTAGCCGGCTTTAAATATCGTTGTTTGATTGTAATTAACTTTATTTTTTCTTAAAAAGAAAATGTCAATTTTTTCTACTTCAAAAGCTAAATTATCGTGTAATATGATGTTCGTATTTTTAACGTTTCACAAAATGTCGCTCGCTTTTAATGTCAAAGATTTCTTTCAGTCCTCCTCGTAATCGAATCAGATTCCAATCTCTGTAGGTAACGCGGTTTGCTCGAAGATTCTGCACTCAACAGGTTCATAAAATTGATTTCAACTTGTTATTTTTCTTATAGACTTTGATAAATCTATATACTTAGTATTTTAGAGAAACCTTCTATTTTTGTATTTTTGTATGTATTGAAATAACTCAAGAACTACTGCACCGATTTCAAAAATTCTTTCACTATTAGAAAGCTACATTATCCCCGAGTAAGATAGGCTATATTATTTATTTCCATGCGGACGAAGTAGCGCACAACAACTAGTATTTTATAGAGTCGAACGTGGGTAAGGGAGAGACCAAGGGACGACGAGTCTCCTTAAAGTCGCACCAGGATAGTACGAGTATTTTGTTTTATGAATTGTAATCTATTATTTTTTTTACTAGCTTCTGCTCTTGACTTTGTCTATTGAATACAGACTATATTACTGAGTGATAATTTAGCTTTCTAATGATTAAAAAAATAAATAAATCGGGTGTACTGTTATTGAGTTATTTCGATATATATTAATATAAATCTTTCCTCTTTATACTAGCTGCAATTCGCGACTTCGTCCGCGCCGAATTACAAAATATATCCCATGTTACTTGGGGCTAATGTAGCTTTCTAATGGTGAAAGAATTTTGGAAATCGGCCCAGTAGTTTTTGAGTTATTTCAATACATACAAAAATACAACGTTTTTTTATAATGTTAGTATAGATTATACATATACGCGTTATTAAGGTATTGTAATAGTTAGAAATTGGCTCATTTCGGTACAAGTTTAGCAAAACTAAATGCCATTATTGAAGTCTGAGAACAATATAGCCTACTGGTTATTGTTCTAAGGTAAAATTAATTAGAAAACTTTAACTAATAAGTAAAGTTTCGTAATCAAAAGCTTTTGCGAAAACTAACGTGACCAGACGTCCCGTTTTGAACGGAACTGTCCCGTTTTCCAGTCATGTGTCCCGGTGTCCCCGGACTTATCTCTGGGGCGCCAAATTGTCCCGTTTTCGGAAAACGCGGGAAAATTTGGATAGTCGAGCCGGCCAGGCCTAGCGTGCGATGTGCGAGAGCGAGAAACGACACAATAGACACGAGAATGGCGAAAACGTTATCCGCTCGCGCTTTGTGGACTAGTTTCCTCTTTCTCCCTGTTCACGACATTTGTTCTGGAGATGGGCAAAATACGTTATTCGTTGATAAAATGAAAATTTTAATCACGGCTTGCATCCCCCCCCTAGAAACGGGGCTGAAAATTATAGTTGTCCCATTTTGATTCCAAAAATAAATGCTCACTTTAGACAAAACTTTTATTACGCGTATGACGTATTCATTTATATCGCTCATTCCATTCACTCACTCAATCATTCGTTCATCTTTGTCTTTTACATGTGTCATTATTGTTGTCTCTGTTTTTCTAAAGTAAATAAGAAGGACGACAATATTTATTAATACATACGGTAGTCGACTTTATAAAATTGTAAATATGATTAAAACTACAACAAAATGAAGAAGGTAGATAAATTAAGTTTCGTACAAACAGCGAAGTTAGCTTGTCTTTGTCGTTTTTCATACAAAATTAATGTAAATTGTACTTTGTAAACTTCGAAGTTTTGAAAACTATATTTTGTGAAACCCGCATTTCTACGTTAAATTACATTAACCTATAGGTATATCTTTTTATATTATAGTAAAAATATACGTATAATGTAGCTTTCTAATGGTGAAAGAATTTTTAAAATCGGCCCAGTAGTTTATGTTTTATTTCAATGCACACAAAACGTGTTTCGTCTGATGAGTGTAGTGCCGGATTTCTAATTTTAGACCACTTTCCCTTCCTTTCTTTTTCTTATAAGGAAATGATGGGAAGAGGAAGTGGATTTGTCAGGGAGGGGGACGCATAGGAAGATGAATTATCCTCTTGCTGTACACCTTCTCTGTCTTAGGTTAAGGGTAGGTCACACATCTGCAATTGCGATGTCTATAGGCAGCAGTCGCTTCACTATTTCAGCAAATCCAGGTGGCCGCTTGCTTGTTTGCCACTTTATAATATAAAAAATAACTTATAATATCAGTATAGATAAATTTATTTTTATATTTCCCTATAAATATACTATTAAATTATGATAGTCATGTATACGCCATTAATTGTAGAGAGCCACGAAAGTCTCTTTGATTACAAAACTTCCTCTGCAAGCAAAAGTTCCGTTATTAATTTCACCTCCACGTTGTCCGGCGCTCGGCTTAATCCATTCACATAATGCTATTGGACCATAGATAAGTTACCTCGTAACTATACTGGCTGTGTCCCGTGGCCCCGTTCGCACTGAATTTAGAAAATTACTTAGTAAGCCTGTTTTTTCAGACTATGATCTACATCTGTGGATTTCAACGAGATCCGTTAAGACGTATGGAGATACATACAGAAATCTATCCATCCAAACTTTAACATTTATAATATTAGAAAAACTAGCGACCCGCCCCGGCTTCGCACGGGTGCTGATACTAAATACACTACAGAAAAATTGTTGTATATAAAAGCCATACTAATCATAATTGCACCCGTGCGAAGCCGGAGTGCTAGTGATACATATAAACCTTCCTTATGAATCACTCTATCTATTAAAAAAAACCGCATCGAAATCCGTTGCGTAGTTTTAAAGATTCAATCATATATAGGGACAAATATAAAAAAAGCGTTATTGTTTTATACTATGTAAGGATAAGGATACGTGCAGTTTAAGGACATTAATTACCTACCCATCAGTACATTTACATCGATAAAATGTAGGTACTGCTACACAGTTATCTGTAATAAATAAAACACTGTTTTCACTGTTAAAGTTTTTATTGGGTTAAGTAAATTACAGATAAGATAAGACATAGCAACTACACTGCAACGAAAACCGTAATTTACAATTCTCCTAGACGAATTATAAATTCTCCGGTATTCATAATCGGCCGGTGACATGCGACATACGAGTATAGCTGTTAGTAAACAAAGCCATCGTAGGCTCCGACTTTTTATTAACTTTCCAAAACACGGAAACACAAAGGGAAGCCGAAGATAAACTTTCTACACGCGATCGCAAGTATATAAGTATTACTGTAATATATTACGTTGCTTAATATGCTATATTTTTATACAAGCTTTCGCCCGTGACTCCGTCCGCAACACATAACAAACTTAGTGTAATACATTGTAATACATTCTGTTCTAAATGTACTTTCAAATATCCAACCATAGATACAATGCATTTATAATATCACTAGTTGTCGCCCTCGACTTCGTATGATAAGAAAAAACTTAGTAAGTAACCGTTTTCTTCCAGATTGTTCTACATCTGTTCAACATTGTGATTCGTTTAACAGTTTTAAAGATGCTAGTTCCGTTCTACTTCACCGCCGGCGGGGAAGCAGCAGGGACCCTTTCAGGCTTTGAAAGCCACTCTGCGCGCCTTTCATTCCTTGACAAGCAGTACCACATGGCCACGAAGCGCGTCGACATACCATTGTACCATCTATCTTAATATAAGCTTCAACTAATGTTCCTTTTATTCATCACCAATGCAGTCAATTCATCATCCAAAAATACTTTAAATAGATTAAAAGAACCAGTTGAGACATGACATATGTCATACTGAAAGCGACTGAAACACATTTATACGAAATATACGTAACGTGACAAAGACAGTGACATAGATCTTAGGTCCCTTTCTCTGTATATACGTATATACGATTTTGTTTGTTTGGGTCCAGAAATAAGACTTAAACAAATGTATCACATAGTATTGTGGCGCTCCAAGCGTATTTTCAGTGAACTAATTTTTCATACGTCCCAGGCAAAGGCTTAAAACATGATATTATTGGTTTAAAACGGTAAAGTGATGCACACACAACATGGCTATGACGTAGTATAAAGCATTTTTTGTCCCTCGACCGTATACGCTATAGTTGTATACCTTTCTCTTTCTACGACCCATCCATACAATTATAATATCAGTAAGATATACGTGTAATAAATGAGATTATATTTTTAATAGCCTCGCAGTGGGCAAAGTATTAATTGAAGCGAACCTCCGGCAGTTATAAGGCTTTGATATAATTTATTGCGACGTTTAGTGTTCATTGCCGGCACTTAATTGAAAGCTTTTTCACGTTTCTAAACGTTAGTTTCCACTGCGATAGGTTCATGTATTAAAAAAAGTATATAACGTATTAAAAACGGCTTAGTTTTTTCTACAATACGGATTTGGATGGAATTGAGTACAGATGCAGATTATGGTCTGGAGAACACATATGCTAATTACTTACTAAGTTTTTGCAATTCAGCGTTAACAACATCTAATAAGTAATAAATAGTGAACAGCAACAACTAGTAGTAGTAGTAATTCGACCCATGATGGGCTTCATTTTCCGCAACTCCAGAACTAGCGCGTATTTTGCTTGACTTGACGTGACTTTACACATATCTTTGGATGTCTTCGGCGATATGTGCAGACATCACGATGTTTTCCTTCACCGTAAGAGCATCGGGTAAATATGTACATATGAAAATCGAATTACACCAATTATCCGCCAATTAACCAATATTCCGCCATGTAATATAAATGGCGGAATTCGTACTCGGGACCTGCAGTTAACAAGTCAAGAACTAAACCCCTGAACCACCGACGCTCTTAATTAGTAAGTAACAACGGGCAAGAGCTAGCTAACTCTACGTCTATAACCGTAGAACTCCACTGCGTTTATAAATACAAAAAGCCTGTATATGTAATAGTAATGAAGCAAATGTATTGTAGTGCTCAGCCAGGCTATATAGACTTGTATTAACTCCCTAAAGTACGGTCGGTCGTATAAATTAGCCTACACAACATAAATTACTAATTTATACGCGCAAATACACACTTGTTGATTTACAGCGTAATCACAGTTTTGCTTTGTATAAGAAAGAGTATTTTACGTATATTAAATGATGAGTTTTCATTATTGTGTTTTTTTATATTTTAGAGTGGCAAACGAGCAAGCGGCCACTTGGATTCGCTGAAAAAGCGAAGTTACGGGAGATAGCTAGTTTATGATAAATACTAATAACAAATTAAAATCTTGATTATTTTACGCCTTTTTCATTACTGTTTTTACTCATAATAATATTAAAAAAATGTTTTTTTATAAAAGTAAAATATGAAGGACATTCAAAATTTATGTTCATCCAAGGACCCTCAATGTAAGAAAAGAATTCTTTTATATGAAGTATTCACACCTCAAGGGCACTCAATGTCATCCTTAACTCTATAACACTCAAGATTTCCCAATTTTTAAGAAAGTATGATTTATTATCTATACTTCTGTACTCAATATAAAGAGAGAAACGTATTTTTGAATATATATTTAAACTTTCGTGGTTTTTACTAACATATTGTTCGTAAGAAACGGGATTCTTACGGGGAAAGGAGCTCAAACAGCTAATTCGTGGTAAGAATCCCGTTGCTTACGAACAATATGTATTTTTGAATTTATGTATTATTGTATGTAATGGAATAACACAAGAACTACTGGGCCGATTTTAAATTATTTTTTAAAGATTTTAAAGATATTTATCATTAGAAAGCTACATTATCCCCAAGTAACGTAGGCTATATTATTTAATTCCACACGAAGTCGCGAGCAACAGCCTAGTTATGTATAAATCTACTCATTTTTAATAAATTTCTACTTAACAGGAATTATCATGACAATGTCATAAAAATATTTGCTAAAAACATTATAAACTTGAATTCGACAAACCACCAGGCCTACGTAATAGTATAAGACCAGGGGGGCAACCCAGAGTATATTTCGATTGGCGATATCGCTGATGAAATCGACAAATATGTATGAAACACAAATATGTATGAACTGACGATGTGTCACGTACGTCGTTGTCAGTTCCATACATTTTTGAGTTCGCTATCGATTCACTTTGTAGCGCATGTAATTTGGGTAAACCCCCTAAAAGTTTTACTCCATAAAAGTAAAAGAAACAGAGACCATGTAGTCTTAGTTGTGGTAACTGAGTTTTTACCTGTATGATGCACTACGAAATGACACGTTTTATACAATAACGAAGATCTTGTATCACCGCTCTAAGGCTATTAAGTAAAAGCACATTTCAAAGCGTCAACTATCAGTAACATTTACTAAATTAGTTTTAAATTATTTAAACTTTCCAAAAAAGAATTTAACATTTAAAAACGACTAAATTCACGTAGTAATCTGACATCACGGACAAGTCACAAAAGTTTTTCCCAAAAAATTACATTTTTTGACTTACTTCATTTTGTGTCGGAACCATTTACAGTCGAACCTGGGTAAACGAGAGTCCAAGGGACCGCGATATTTGTCTCTCTTATCGAGGTTTCTCTTTAATCTGAGTTTCTCACTTATGTAGGTAGTCGTAGGCTCTTCGGGACCAGAGAATGACTCTCGTTTATAGAGGTTTTCCAGGTTTACGCTTTTCCCGGTTTGACTGTATTTACAATTCAGGCCTCTAATTGAAATAGGGTATATCAAGTAAGTTAATAGTAAACCGCAGGAATATCAGGCGATGTGAATCCACCGCGTGCCTCGGTCAGCCACAAGTTACGTATGCTAATTACACGAGTTATAGCTATGTACAATTTACTACGTAAATAGTGGTAGAAACCGCTTTAACATCTTCGAACGAATAGGCCGGCTCGCCCGTTGACATACCACGCCCACACAGAAGACAGGCGTCAAATGGAAGCTATTCCATGTTTCGTCTGATGAGTGTGGCGCCAGAGGTCTAATTTTAGTCCACTTTCTCTTCCTGTCATTTCCTCATAAAGAAATGATGGGAAGGGGAAGTAGATTGGCGGGGGAGAGGACGCATAGGAAGAGGTATACTCTTGCTGTGCGTCTCCTCCGTAGATTAAGGGTAGGCATCTGCAATTGCAGATGTCTATGGGCAGCGTTCGCTTCGGATAGAAAAAAAAATCGCAGAAATACAAACAATATTATTTAACCCCAAGAAGAATCAATTAAATATCAAATAGCAGACCGTGGCCTCCAAAAGGTTAATAAATTCCAAACAAAATTTTTAGAAGTAAGCCAAAAACAAACTCCGAGTACGAGCCTCTGTGTCCCAAAAAGATTTTAAATTAGACATTTTACTCCTCTCGTAAAAGTTAAAAATAGCTTTTTCTTCTCATTAATTGGTTGTCGCCTGTCCCTGAGTGTTACGTGACTAAGAGCGAGCTGGCAACATTAAAGACATGCAAATCAGCTGAGACAAGAGGGTAGTGTAATTAGTAGCCGTGCGGGATACGAGTCACTGAGACAAAGTTTAATGCACTCAGAATACATCTAAGCTACTGTTCTATAGGTAAAAAGAGGGAACAGCACCCTTGATAAAGCCTAGGTAGCCAAACATCGCTTCGTTATCAACCACGTCTCCCTGTCCTTATGTGTCTCTTTTCAGTTTATCGTCCCCCCTATACATTAATAAAAGTAAGCAAGGTATGCCTTTTTACTTTCTACAAATATCACCAGCGGTCATTTCACTCTTTCGTTCCCCAAATCGATCTATTTGTCTTCTTCCCTTCTCATATCACCTTTGATTAAATCCATCTATCTATCTCTTTATTTGCTGCTTAATATTCTATCAGTATGTATAGTCTTAAAGTAATACACAATTCCAAGAATAATAAAACGCTAGAATATTCAAAAAGGAAGTAAAAAAGGCAGATATTGTCATAAAATCCGCAAAGCATTCAACATCGTTGTGATTAATGTTAGACCATTATATCAGACTTGTTTTGTTATTGTAGCTTTTTATCAACACTTGTTCTTGATGAAAATGATTAAAATAACAAAGATCAAATATTCATATAGGTAGAAATCCTCTATTTATTTCATCATCATCACACCTGCTTATCATCGTCCACTGCTGAACGTAGGCCTCTCCCAACGATTGCCACAATACCCGTTCCTGTGCCGGCCGCATTCAGTGCACTCCTCCAAGTTTGACCAGGTTATCGATCTTGACGGCATACCCAAGCTGCTAACCTTAATTACTTGTTATTACCTAATTTCATAACACACGTAATTAAAAAGCCACATACATCCTCGTAAATCCGTCATACAAATTAGTAACTTATAAACTATAAAATATATCTCTTTAATTCAAACTTTATTAACATTTCACGCTTCCTGGGAAAAAGTAGAACTCTTTGACTCGAAATAGAATCATTCACTTTGAGGAACGCGTATCTATGTTGCAGGAAATCCTTTAGGAATTAAAGTAAAAAGGATAAACTACGTACGGTGTCTGAATTCCTATTCACGCTTTTTAAATACGTTATACGGTTGCTTTTATATTTAATTTTCTACCAGTTTCTACCGTTGATATTTTTTTCTACTAATTCTAAATTTAATAAGCTATATTTATTTATACTTTGTTAATAAATAAAGCTAGGCTAATGTCCTAAAGCCTTGAACGCACCAGGGTAGTATTTTACTCGAGTAGCAATTTAGTAGCCAAACGTATCCGAACAGCAACATTTTAGTAGAGTAGTTTAGTAAATCCTTAGTCGGATAATTGTTACTTGCTACTCGACTAAAATACTATCCTGATACATATTTCTATTTTAAAAAGTCCGTCTTGTAATTCTTTGCTTGCAAAGCTTTTGCTGTAGTGCTAATTCGTGGTCGTTAATTTTTTTAAGTTTTAATATGTCAATTGTTTTTTTAGATTTAAACAAAAGCGATCAATACAAAAGATATTTTATTCGCTGAATCAGGTCCATTTAGAAAAGAGTAATTATCGAAAAAAGTATCCAAGTCACGCAACGCGCCCAATCAACTGGAAATTCTGACTTTCCTTTTAAAACTTTAAAGTGCTTTGTTTCATATTCAACTTGTTTTATTATAAAGTAATGAACAACTAATTTTTTTTTCTTTAATGGAAAACTTACAAATGTGTAAATTCACTTAATCGAGTAATATTTCAAAAACTGCTAATTCAATATATATCCTTGCAGCGCCATCTATTGTCCAGTAGCAAAAACTAATTCAGAAAACTTAAACTATTACTAAACTTTAATTTTGCTACAAAAATTTTTTTTTTTTTGTGACGGAATTGCCACTGTTTGCCTTGAGGAGGCATTTACAGCTACACCGGGCTTGAGGTGGCAGGGCGCTGATGGCGCTTAGCCTAAACCTCGTTTAAGAGTAATTGGGCTCGAGGGCTCCCTCGGGAACCTCGGCTCGGGCCATTACTTCGTTATTATTACCGGATTGGGAGGCCGCCGAGCTCTTAGGTCGCTTCGGTGGACGCTCCATGGAGTGACTAGGCTCAAGGGCCCCCGAGAGGGGGCCTCGGCTTGGGCTTTCACTCAATACCCGTTTAGCATTCCGATTCAAGGGTGCCCGAGAGGGCCGAACCTCGTGCTACAAAAAAATACCACATTGACGTTATATTTAATACTAGCTAACTTCGTCCATGTGGGAGTTAATATAGCCTATGTTACTCGGGGATAATGTAGCTATCTAATGGGAAATGAAATCGGCCCAGTAGTACTTAAGATTTTTTCGATACATATAAAAATTAAAAAATACAAAGTTTTCCTCTTTATAATATTAGTATCATTGTATCTATACTAATATTATAAAGAGAAAAATTTTGTATTTATTGAAATAACTCAAGAACTACTAGGCCAATTTAAAAAAATCTTTCACCATTAGAAGGCTACATTATCCCCGAGTATCATAGGCTATATTATTTAATTCCACGCGGACGAAGTCGCAAACAACAGCTAGTTTAATATAAATAATAATACATTTGTAATATATGATGAATTGATTTCCATGTAGGCTGTAATACTTGTAGGCTTAGCTTTGTAGAGTTGGCATTAATATTTATGTGAGAGGTTGTGTGTGAGGTATGAAACAGTATATGTATCTGAAGGTCAGCAGTGAAATGTTCATTTCAGTTAACCTTTGAACCAAAGATATGTTATACTATAGATGGAACATTCGAAGCCTAAAAGTAAGGCATTTTCTTTGAACTCCGGAGGAATCGCCTGGGGAAATTTCCCCTAGTGTTGTCCTTTACATTACATTTGCTACCATAAAAAGTAGAACGAATGTAACCTGTTTTCTAATATTTTAATTTTATTTCATAATATTTACTAAAGTTTAATATTATAATTAATAGAGATATTTTTAAAATACTAACTAAAAAATTATAACAACCACAAAACAAAACTAGTCTTCGTTAAAAAATGTTTGGATTTTAATTGTTTTGAAATAAAATAATAATAATGAAAAGTATAATTAACATTTTAATGAATGTTTTAGTTTATTCTATTGTTTATTTAAAAAATAAAAAACACACATTTTCCCAAACTTGGGAAAATGTTCATGATACTGGCAAAGATTTGCTTTTTGAATAATTTCTTACGCGGCACGGATATTACTGTCAAACTGTAATGGACCGCTCCCTCTATGTATAATATCTCTTTGCTTTGAAACTTGACTTCCATATATTTTGTGCGTATGATTTCCCGACTAACGAATAAGTTTCACGTGAATTGCAAATGACCTTTAGCGTAAGGCTAAGAAATACAAAGTAAATTGCCTATGTGTACTTCCAGATAAACGAAAACATATTTACATCTGGGAGGCTACCCAAAGTATTGTCCTTTTCGACAAATCGACAATAAATGTATGAAACTGACATTGGCATTCGATAAGTCATGTGCTTGTCACGTGTGAGATATCGAACGTTTATGTCAGTTCGATACATTTTTGACGTTCGCTATAGAATCGCTTCGTAGCGAATGTACTTTGGGTAACCCCCTGTACTTTTCACCAAGATCTGTTAATCCGTTTCGGAGATACCTTCAAACAAAGCGTTAATTTACGACATCATATTAAAAACCTCTAAATTATCAGTGTTACTCTACTATATTGTGAATGAAAACCTTCCTTATGAATCACTCTATCTATTAAAAAAAACCGCATCATTATCCGGTGCTTAGTTTTAAAGATTCAGGCATATATAGGGACAAACATAACAAGCGTTATTGTTTTATACTATGTAAGGAAGCAGGCAACAAAAACTTGTTTAAACAAAACAATTGGTCATAATTTAGTTTAAATGTTAATGTTATATATTAGGGTTTCTAAATAACTCATGTAATCATTGTGACGGTCTAACATAGCTTTGTCCCGCGTCTCTTAATGAACCTCTTGATTAAAAACAAAATGACAAGAATTTAGGATAATTGTGTCGCTTTTACCCTTTTCAGGTAGTTACATACTGTACATATATTACTGTACATATATACTATTAATATTAATAGTGATAGGTATGTTTTTATAAAATTATGTAGTTTTTTTTTATTTTAGTAATCGTGGATTATTTTTGTCTATCGTCAATTATTTTCAGTTAATAATTTACAAATCAGTTTCTTGTTTCATTGTTGGAAGACTATCCCTAATTGACATAGGCTATTTTTTTAATTCCGCACGGATTTATGCCTTGTACGCACCAGAATAGTATTATATTCGAGTAGTTAGTAATTTAATAACTAAACGTGTCCGAACAGCGACATTTTAGTAGTGTAGATAAGTAATGGTCGTTATCACCAACAATCCCTAAATTTTAGGTAACCCTTAATGCATTTTAAACGTCACTTAACACTACTTTCATTTTCACCAACAGTTAAGTGTCACTTCAGATATCAAATCAATTTAGGTGTGACTTAGATTGAGGGAGACCCTTAAGCAAAAATACACCTAAAATGGGCACAATTCCTTTGATACTTGGTGCTCACTACTCGACTAAAATACTATCCTGGTGCGAACAAGGCTTTAGTCGCGAGTAACAGCTAGTATTTTATAAACAAGATTTTCAATGTCTCTATATTTTATTAAAGTTACTTAATAAAAAACCTTTATAAAATATTAATAAAGGAAAGTTTAATAAACTTTGCCTTTATTTACAATAGTATTAGGGTGTGTCATAAAGGATTTGCGCTTGTCACATTCCTGTAACACCACGACAGCCCTTTGAGAACGAAATTGTCGTCGTTAAATTATGAACATGGGCAACTCGTAACCTGACTGAATTTTCAAACGCCATTAACGACCGTCTTACATATTAAGTACACGCTGAAATGCCAAGGAAGAGGTGTTATCCTCTTGCTGTGCGTCTCCTCCGTAGATTAAGGGTAGGCAACGCATCTGCAATTGCAGATGTCTATGTGCAGCGGTCGCTTTGTTTTTTCAGCGAATCCAGGTGACCGTTTGCTCGTTTGCCACTTTGTATATAAAAAAACACTACAAATTCTACGGCGATCTCGTTTAATTTTAACACCATTACATTTTAAGTGACGCTTAAATTTGAGTGGCGTTCAAACGGCCGTAGAGGAATTATAAAATGACGGGGTAAAACTGAGCGTTTTAAATTCGACTTACATCAGTGTCAACGAACTGTAAGATATCATTTTACGATCTCACGATGTGTAGTCGTTGGATTATGAACTGGGAAAAAAATATTTAAAATGTCGTATTAAGTTTACAATTTTTCGTTGCCTTCAACACTAGTGAGCTTGTATAGTGCCGATATTAACAGTTTTAATGTAACATGGTCGTTGCTCAACACATTTTATTCACTTTCCGAAAATTAAGACGGAATACTAATAAAGTTAGACTGAAAGACGTTCTAGTTTATTGCCTTACGAATACAAAAATTCTTTAATTCAATTCACGATTTATTTCACATATACTTTGGAATTGTTTTAGATTTGCATAACTTCGTTTCTAGTAATTTTTTATAAATGTCATAATTTATAACGACTTTTGTCGGTGAAGGAAAACATCGTGATGCAACCTGCACATATCGGCGAAGAAATTCAGAGATATGTGTGAAGTCGACCCGTACTTGGCCAGCGTGGTTGACTATGGCCTAGTCACCCCTTCGGGAGCAGGCTCCGCGCCTCTCGGTGGAGTCGTTTAGTAAGCTGGTGATAATAATAATACTTTAAAAAATATATTTTGTGGAGCAAAAGATTGAAACAAGTTGACAGCGTCAATATTTCCAAGTATGACATGACTTCAAGTTCAAAAAGTAGAGTGAGTTACTTGACCTAACTTAGTAAGCTTGGATGTACTATTTTTTGAGCACATCACTTGATAACGGCTAATCCAGGCAGCCACCTCGTTTGTCGCCTTAGATATTATTGGTAATCTATACTAATATTAAAAAAAGAAAACGTTGTATTTTTGTTTGTATTGAAATAACTCAAGAACTACTTGGCCGATGTCAAAAAATCTTTCACTATTAGAAAGCTACATTATCCCCGAGTAACATACGCTATGTATGTTATTTCCAGGCGGACGAAGTCGCGAACAAAGGCTAGTCTATACTAATATTATCAAGAGATTTTAGAATATTTGTAATTTTTAATTTTGTATTTTTGTATGTATTGAACTAACTCAAGAACTACTATTTCGATTTCAAAAAATCTTTTATACACATTATCCCCGTGTAGCATAGCCTATATTTTTTTTTAATTCCATGCGGAAGAAGTCAAATACAACAGCTAATAAATAAATAAAATGCATTTAACCGTCAAGTTAGTACAGTCTTACCTAGATTCGTAACATTAAAATAACTTTTGAACACTAACAAGACATCAAACAGTTGCAATTGTCAGCGACACCAAACTGCTCGGTCTAGCTTAAAATCTGACAACGGCCAAAGTTCTAGGAGTCAGGGAATTTAATTCAGTATCAAATGCAGTTATACCACTTTGCTTAAGTTTCATTTTGTACGCCCAACTTGAGTTCTACTTTACTATATTTATACACAATTTATAATATCTTCTACTTACAAAGAAGTTTTGAAATTATTAATATGACAATTCTAAACAAGCCGATACGGAAAATTATATGAAAAATGCTTGAAGGAAAAAAGCATGTCTATAAATATATACTTAAATCGTCATCATCTCCTGTTGGATATGATGATGATTTAAATGATGATGAGGTGGTCCTCATCCTAGTCCCGTAGTGTCTTTGGTCCTCCACGTTATTCTATCCTCCGCCATCTCAGTCACACCCTTGTTTATCATATCACCTTTCACGCAATCCATCTCTTCCTAGGTCTACCTCTACCTGTATACCAACATTCATACTTAAAGCTCTCCTTGTTATATGCAATAACACTATATTTAAATATCTTTGATATTTCCTCGCTTTCCAACAAAACATGTTTTTTTTTACTGTCAGCAGTCTGTAGAAAGTAAGCAAAAAAACTTTTTATATGAAAAAACGATGTATTTCTATAATCTATACTAATATTATAAAGAGAGAAACTTTGTATTTTTGTATTTTTGTTTGTATTGAAATAACTCAAGAACTACTGGACCGATTTCAAAAATTCTTTCACCATTAAAAAGCTATATTGTGCCCGAGTAAAATAGGTTATATTATTTAATTCCACGCGTACGAAGTCGCGCACAACAGCTAGTATTGTATAAAATGAAAGATAAAACACTGAAGTTACTCGTAAAGTAGGTATAACATTAAAATTACATTTACCCGATATAAAGAGAAGATGGTAGTCGAATTATCTTTGTCGCCGTCGGCAAACGAAAAGTAATTTTGTTCAAAGTCATGTTTTGTAATCATTTTTATTCTTAAACTTTTTGAAGTGTTGATTCCAGACAATAAATAAGTCGTTTTGAGACAAATAATTTATATTCTGTTTCGAACAAATGCTTGAAATAACTAAATAGAAACGTAAAACATTCATAGCTACAGTTCACTTTTCAGATTGTCAGCTAAAGATGACTAGAGCCTAGTTAACCACGCTGGCTAAAGCCTTGTTCGCATAAGGATACTAATTTAGACCAGTAGCAAATATCCGAACAAAGGATTTACTATTCTACTCTGCTTAAATGTTGCTGTCCGGACACGTTTAGTTACTAAATTACTTGCTACTCGACTGTAATACTATTCTGGTGCATTCAAGGCTTTAATATTAACTTCACACATCATAGAACTTCTATAAATATGTGCAGATTGCATGACGTTTTTCATTTTCTTTTCAAACAATTTTAATTTAAAGAAATAATTAATTTAATTCCTAAACACAACTTCATCATTGTTGTCAGAGTCTCTACATTGTTGGAATTAATGGTCGGGTGTACACATTCTGTTTATAATTAACACGAACTTTTGTACGTGATACAAAAAGTGTGGCTATGAAACTGACGGTAACAACTCGCTTATGATATCAGCGAACTTAATGGCCCAATACCACAGAACTTCATACTTTTTTTATTTTTTAACAAATAAATAGTAGAATATTATTAAGAAATAATTCTTAATATTTATTTATCTCTATATTTTATTGTTTTCAAAGTTTTCTAATATTTCAAAGTTATAATCTAAGTTTAAGTTTGCAGACCTATTAATAGTAAGTTACGTGTCTAGAAATATCTTGAGACATTACTAATGGTTGCAGATTTATTAACAAAACTCGTTGTTTGTAGAAAACTATATCTTTTTTTTTAAAATAAAAAGTGGCAAACGTGCAAGTGGCCACCAAGATTCGTTGAAAAATCCGAAGCGTCCCCTGCCCATAGACATCTGCAATTGTAGATGCGTTGACTACCCTTAATCTACGGAGGAGAAGACCCACAGCAAGAGGCTAACACCTCTTCCTATTTATTTAATTCACTGAAATTATAAATTCTAAAGTTTAGAATAAGATGCATGGGGTAATTTAAGTCCTCTAGAATTATCCTCTTGCTTTGCGTCTCCTCCTCCGAAGCTTAAGAGTCGGCACGGCATTTGCAATTGCAGATGTCTATGGGCAGCGGTCGCTTTGCTTTTTAATGGATATTATTATACACATAAACCTTCCTGTTCTATCACTCTATCTTTTTAAAAAAGCCTCATCAAAATCAGTTGCGTATTTTTAAAGATTTAAGCATATAGGGAATGCGATTTTGTTTTTTACTATGTAGTGATTATGTGTTTTCGCTCAAATTATTTGGCTGTTGAATCTGAACCCTATTATAGTCTATGTCGTACGTTACGGGTGTTCATTCAATATTTATAATGCTATTGAACCTTCATAAATGTATAATGCGTTACTCCTTTGGGTGTTGAAATGTCGTAAAATCAACATTTGACTACGTCAATTTATTTCTGTGTGTTCCAAAGACATTCAACATTATAGACGGGACATTAAGAAACAACGGTGTGTTCAAAAACCGACTACTGACAGATATTAAATGATACGCTGTAAAATAGAATGTATGTAAAACTAGCTGTTTCTCGCGACTTTGTCCGCGTGGAATAATATAGCCTATGTTACTCGGGGATAATGTGGCTTTCTAATGGTGAAAGAATTGAAATCGGCCCAGTAGTTCTTGAGTTATTTCAATACATACAAAAAAACAAAGTTTCTCTCTTTATAATATTAGTATAGATATAAGGCTGTAAGAAAAGAGGAATATAAAAATTAAAAAATTACGACCAACACTTTTTGACATTGACAAGGGCCAGGGGACGATAGTGGTCGTTTTACCCACCGGATCAGATAACTATGTCGGTATTTGATGATTGACAAAATATTTCAAGAATATCAATAATGTCCGCTCTATATCTAGAATAATTGAAACTCTATGGCACGTACAGTCTGCCGGGAGACACATTTATTGAACATTCAATTTTATCGCGTACATATCAAAGGAGCCATTTTATATGTCATTTAATTATAATAATAGTTTGTTTTACTTTTGGAAGATAATTAAGAATTAAGATATTGATGATAAAATATGAAATTAAATGTATAAATATTTATTTGGTATAATTAATATAAACTCTAACCCCCTTATTCCGAAAAAATGTTTAAAGTACTGTGATTACCGAGAAGCAATAAGGCATTGATAATACGATACTGGAGGACACTCGGAACTAAATAAGGTAGACCAGGGGTCTCATTGGACCAATTTATGTATCATAAGTACCAGGAACAAGGATGTTCTGTATTTTGTATTAAATTTTATTAATGTACTAAGTAGTAACAAACGTAGAAAGTACAACAGTAATAACTCTGATACTCGTTTCGGAATAAAGCGGTAAATATTATAATTCACAGATTAACAAAGATGATGACTTTACAAGAAACAAAGTATTAAAAAAATATATATTTTTCGAGGTGAGTAGGGAAAAGTTTTGTTGTTAAAAAGAGGCTATTAATTTTCATAATTAACATAAAAAGCCAATAATTATCCCTTTTATTTGTAATTTAAATTTTACTTTCCCTTAAAAGCGTTGCTATGAATATTTGGAAGCGCTTAAAGTCTATAATCAAAAGTTTAATTGAAAAATACTTTCACAACTTTATACAACACTAGCTGTTGTGCGCGATTTTGTCCGTGTGGAATAAAATAATAAAGCCTATGTTACTCGGGGATAATGTAGCTTTCTAATGGTGAAAGAACTTTTGAAATCGGCCTAGTAGTTCTTGAGTTATTTCAGTACAAACAAAAATACAAAGTTTCTCTATTTATAATATTTGTATAGACTAGTATATCGTCCCGGTTTCAAACAGATCGATAGATTAAAAAAGTGTTTTCATGTAATATACTTTCGTTTTAGGGGACACTTAACAGTGGTAGAGCCCGCTTTAAGATCTTCACACGAATTGTCCGGCTCGCCCGGTGACATACCACGACCACACAGAAGACAGGCGTCAAATTGAAGCCATTCTGTGTTTCGACCGACGAGTGTGGTGCCGGAGGCCTAATTTTCTCTTCCTATCTTTTCCCATAAAGAAATTATGAGAAGGGGAAATGGATTTTCCGCGGGAGGCGACGCATAGGGAGAGGAATTATCCTCTTGCTGTGCGTCTCCTTGTGCGAATTGCAGATGTCTATGGGCAGCGGTTGCTTCGCTATTTCAGCGAGTCCAGTTTTCCTCTAGCTCGTTTGACACTTTATAATATAAAAAAACACAGAAAACTTCGTTCTGTGTACAATTTGCAAATAACCTTTTTTTTCTTTTTTTGAGTTTAAAAAAGGAATTAAAATATGTTTTCAAAAGTGTTTTTTTTCTCTTGACAAAACTAACATTCTGTGGTACACATTTTTTATACCATTCACTCTGATAATATCCATTATTTTAAAATCAATTGACCAATTTTGAATTATGACGTATTTTTCATATGACTATGATTAAAGAGGATAGAAATACATCAAGCTGCCAGAATTTGAAACGTAAAGCCGAGCATAAATTGCATACAAACATTCTACGTCACACAGACACAGACAGACAGCAGACAGTGACATGCCTTAGTGCTTGAATATACGACGATTATTCTAATTTCATAGATCTATTAAGAGGAAAACTTTGTGTTTTTGTATGTGTTGAAATAACTCAAGAACTACTGGGCCTATTTCAAAAATTCTTTCACCATTAGAAAGCTACATTATCCCCGAGTAACAATACTATATTTTGTAACTAATTCCACGCAGACGAAGTCACGAACAGCATCTTGTTTTATAACTTTGAAATTTTAACTAATTTATGCTTAAACTCATCTAGAAATGGTTTAGTCAATGAACATATCGCTGTTTATTATAGTAACTAGCGACCCGCCCCGGCTTCGCACGGGTGCAAATCGGTATAATGCTGATACTAAATACTTGCAGCGTTTGCAATGTAAGCGCTAAAAATGTGTTAATTTACGACATCATATTAAAAACCTCTAAATTATCAGTGTTACTCTACTATATTGTGAATGTATTATAGATGAAAACCTTCCTTATGAATCACTCTATCTATTAAAAACCGCATCAAAATCCGTTGCGTAGTTTTAAAGATTCAAGCATATATGGGGACAAACATAAAAAAGCGTTATTGTTTTATACTATGTAAGGATAAGGAAGATAGAAGATATTGTTAACTATGAGGGATAAAGTTAAGTTAGTATTTCAAAACTTCTGTACTTGTGTAAAAATATTTGTGAATGTCCAACCATTAACATAGTCACGTTATTCATTCTCCTTTCTTCTGCAAAACAATTGTGAAGATTTATAACCGACATGCGTCAGCGACGCGACCGATAAATCTCTTGTTTGTGCGATGGACGTTTGATATTTATATACTGTGATAATTGTAGGATTTCACTGCCGAAAACAATGTTACAAAAGCATTTTTTATAACATAAATTGACAAACGAGCAAGCGGCGGAGGAGACGCACAGCAAGACGATAATTCCTATTCCTATATCCCCTCCCCGCCATATCCATTTCCCCTTCCCATCATTTCCTTATAAGAAAAGGATAGGACGGGAAAATGGATTAAAATGAGGCCTCCGGCACCACACTCGTCAGACGAAACACGGAATAGCTTCCATTTGACGCCTGTCTTTTGTGTGGTCGTGGTATTTCACCGGGCGAGCCGGACAATTCGTGCGAAGATTACAAAAGTATTATCACCTCTTCTGTCTTTGAGTATTTACTGGTTTACGCGTGTCTCTAGTTTCTTGTTAAGATTCTTGAATGTCGTGTTTTTAACAATTTTGTGACTGTTTGTTTTTTGAATCTTTATTAAATTAACCATTAAACTACTCTGGGTGGTTATTGGTTTGAATGGATTGTTGTAAATTATAGAGAGCTCTGCTTTTAGTGATTATTTGACAATAAACGACCACAACATGGCTGCTGGCGTGTGACGTCACATTCGTCGTCACGCTCGCCGCACCACTAATTAAACGGTCTGCCATTTGAATTCGGTTTGTGGTTTTTGTTAATTAAATAACATAAACATTCTATGCTAATGCATAACTACAGTATTTACGATCTCCCTTATTTCATTTTAAATTATTTCATAGCATAAATTAAAAAAACAGATATGACATG
The DNA here is from genome assembly GCA_013186455.1 of Papilio dardanus tibullus. Taxonomy (NCBI): domain Eukaryota; kingdom Metazoa; phylum Arthropoda; class Insecta; order Lepidoptera; family Papilionidae; genus Papilio; species Papilio dardanus. The sequence goes on along the minus strand of QDHC01005891.1, from coordinate 371,450 downwards.
GCATATGTCATACTGAGAGCAACTGAGACACATTTATCCTTAGATAGTATAAAACAATAACGCTTTTTTATGTTTTTCCCTATATATGCTTGAATCTTTGAAACTACGCAACGGATTTTGATGCGGTCTTTTTAATAGATAGAGTGATTCATAAGGAAAGTTTATATATATAACTAGCGACCCGCCCCGGCTTCGCACGGGTTTAATTATTGTTATTATGGCTGTTATATACAATGTTCACAGTTTTTCTGTAGTGTATTTAGTATCAGTTTTGCACCCGTGCGAAGCCGGGGCGGGTCGCCAGTACCAAATAAACGTAACGTGACAAGGACAGTGACATCTGGTAGATCTTTGGTCCCTTTCTCCGTGTGCGATTTCCAGATATAGGAGCCAAATAAATGGGACGTATCATATAGGATTGTGGCACACCAAACGCATTTTGTGTGAACTGAGGCCAAAAGAGATGATATTATTGGTGATATATTATTGCACACACGCATAGCTAAGACATATGTATATAACATTTTCGTATCTCTACCGAGCACTTCTATACTTTTCTCTTTCTACGATTTATAGTCATGGGCAAAAAGTATGTGTTGATGATTTACCAATTTCGTAGCATGAGGTCGTAGCGATAGTCGTAGCATAATGACGTAGCATTATTTCGTAGTACATTCCTAGCTCAAGATGTAACTAAAAATAATGTAGACTAACTTTTCGGGTAATTGTTTCTCATTTTACTTTAGATGTATAAACAAGTAATTTAAGATCAAAAAGTAATAAAAAATCGTAATAATTAATGTGAAGGGAAGTTTAATTTTCTTTGTAGAAAGTATAATTTGATGTTTTTAGTTTATTCAAAATTGTAATAAGTAATTTTTAGGTTATATTTTTTAATGATAGCTACATTTTTATATAAAAGCCAGAATTATCTCATAATTCATATCAAAAAATATTTCGACGATTGAGGAAAACTTGAATGGACAATAAATTGAAGAATTCTTTCCCTTCGTGAAAGGTCAACCTTCATTTTTCTTAATGAATAATATTATATAACTCATCTCTCTGTTAGGAGAATAACATTGATGTTATGCTTCCTTTTATTTAGATTAAGAATTGCGATAATTTTATTAAAATTCTGATATTCAATATTTTATTGTAAATTCTTTAGGAAACTTTAGTATCGTCATATTTAACACTGTCACAATTGGCTATATTTTAAACTAAGCTGTTGTGCGCGACTTCGTCCGCGTGGAATTAAATGATATAGCCTATGTTACTCGGGGATAATGTAGCTTTCTAATGGTGAAAGAATTTTGGGAATCGGCCCAGTAGTTCTTGAGTTATTTCAATACGAACAAAAATACAAAAATACAAAGTTTCTCTCTTTATAATATTAGTATAGAGTATAAATGTCCAGTCCTAAACATTCTGTAGAAAATCTTGCCGTTTTTTTCATTACCAGTAGTGCCACAGAAACCTATAATAAAGTTTTATGTATAAACCTTTTTTTAAACTGAATTTGACGACGTTTTTTTTCGTTCGATTCTTATAGTTATACAAAATTCCATTCGGTTAATTATTGCCTACTTAGTTCTCTAGTTAATACACAAAATTTCAGAAGGCAGTACTAGCGCAAGTGATCGTCGTATCTGCAAGTACTAACTCGAACCAAACGCAGCACTGTGAAGACTAATGCCCCTTATCTTAATAGCAATCTCCGTGTCATTATTTCCATCTCATCAGCGGACCTGAGGCTGCCGGGGACTTTGCGGGGCTTCGGAGGGCTCCCGCGTACTGCCGGGGGCTCCCGGGGTCTCCCGGGGGCTCCCGGCACCAGCTCACTTTCTGCTGATAGTGTCATTTCTCAGAAATATCGCCTATTACCCGAGAAATTATTTGTAATTGCTTCAGAGGACGTTTCTTTTTCCTCCTTAAATGAATATTATGATAAAATCTGTAGAAAGCTTATGTTTTATTTAATGTCGTATTTTACTTTCGTAAAATTAAATAATGGCTTGATTTTCATCGTTGTTTGGAATTTATAATCCTAACCTAACACTGTTAGGTTAGGATTTGTTATAACTACCCTACGAAAAAGTCTCACTAAAGAAGGCTTACTTCTCTTATAGCCGAATATTCAAATTTAAATATGTAACAGCGTTTTAAATAATAAGACCACGTTTATATTTCATTCCATCCACATTTTGACGTCTGTTAGATTATGAACGGCGTTTACTTGATATTCGTTTCAATATTCGACAGTAGTCTTCCTTAGAGCGCACTAAACTACTATACTTATGGCCGTTTTCACCAATAATCCCTATATTATAGGTAACCCTTATTGCATTTTAAATGAAATAAATAAATAACACTACTTTCGTTTTCATCAATAGTTAAGTGTTACTTTAGATATCGAATCAGTTAAAGTATGAGTGTGATTTAGGTAGAGCCTTAAGCAAAAAGACACCTATCTAAAACTACTTTAGTTACTTTATGGAGTTCGTTGGTGACAACAGGCATTTGTCTATTTAGTAATGAAACATGCTAAGGGACACCCTTAGCGCTATTCTGACAGCTATGCTAACTCTGTGTTAATTTTAATGCATATATAATTTGTAACACAATGTTACAGACATACATCTCTACAATTAATTAGACATGTGTATGTTGTTGATTAATTTGAAAGCATTTAAGCTTGTCTGTAATCATTTACAAAACAATAATTAATTATTTATTATGTTATTAATAATATGCCCTTGTTTATTTTGCAAATAAAATAAAGTAACTAATAAAATGGACTATATAAAATACTGGCTGTTGTTCGCGAATTCGTCCACGTGGAATTAAAAACCTCTGTTACTCGGGGATAACGTAGCTTTCTATTAGTGAAAGTATTCTAATGTAGTTCTTGAGGTATTTCAATACATACAAAAATATAAAGTATCTATCTTAAAAAGGTTAAAGGTTTCGACCCATGATGAAAATGGAGCCCCCATTTTCCGCAACTCCACGACTAGCACGTATTTTGCGTGAATACAATAATCTTTGAATCTATCCATGTTTATAATATTAGTAAAGATAGAGTACCAGTGGTCGGTACAAACAGAAATACATATATTTCTGCTTAAAATTATTGGTTCTTAAAGATTTCAATTTCAACAAACAAACACTGGGCCAGCGTGGTTGACCATGGTCTACTCACCCTTTAGAGTAGGCTCCGAGTCCCGTGGGGACGTAAGCTGGTGATAATAAAAGATGTCACTAAATTAAAAAAAATGTAAAAGACATCATCATCAGCTCAACATACTTAGCTCCCAGGACCTGCAGATAAAATTCCAGTGCTTAAACCTGAGCTACCGATGCTCGTATAAAATATACTATTTTTGTTGATTCCATCAGCGATATCGTCGATCGTAAGATACTTTGGGTTTGGTTGGATTATAAAATGGAGAAACTCGTATAAAATATAATAAAATTTAAGTTCTAAAGTAAATCGTAGAAATCACAGATTATTTTACATATTTAGCACCATTGTACGAGTACCAATGTTGTTGCCCCCAGACACATAACTAAGACTATTATGAGGTTCCATAAAACCGAATGTTAAAAAGAAATTATCTTTTATTGTTTCACATATCTGACATAGTACAACCTTCTAAGGGCAATGACCTCTGTAAATAAGCCATAGAAAGAGAAAGATATAGAAGTAGCAATAGTGTATACGGTTGAGGGACAAAACATGCCTTAGACTACGTCATATGTATGTTGTGTGTGCATCATTCACCGCTGGCCAGCGTGTCACCGAAAGGGACAAAACCTGTAGGACATGTATATTTCACTGCCAATTTTACACCCCAAAACACTACAACGCACCATGTTTATGTGAAGTGACATTGCACTAATAGTTCACAACTTGTATACAATAAGAATTGTTAACTCTTAAAAAGTGGTAATAAAACGCTGACAAAAAGTCATTTTTGTCATACTGAAGTGCTGCCATATAAAAAACCGGCACGCGGGGTGAAACAGAAGATAGTGCATTTTATCTCGTTCTTTTACAAGACATGGAAATAAGTCCTTCTTTTTCTTGTGTGAGTGAGACAAATAAATCCAGCGGTCTATGTTTTCTCTGTCTACGAGAGTTGTACTGTACTTGTCATTTCATTTTTTTATTTTCTGTCCTTTTATATGCGATAGCAGCGCCTCTCTCACCGGTTCGGATATACACAGTATTAATGAAATGTGCGCTGTTTTTTTTACAGATAAAATAAATGTAAACCATTTAAAAACTCTCAATTTAAAAAACTATCAATCTTTATTCCGAAAACTGTAGCGAAACTGTTCGTATTGTGAAAGACACAAAAACTAAAGAAGGTGAATTAATTACTAAAGTTTTGCTGTTAATTTAGTGCAAGTCTGCTATTGTTGTATAGTAAAGTAGCTTTCTTTTGTCTTTTTTAACACTCGAAGCTTTTTCATTTGGTCGTTTTAACTGGACAGTGCTCTCCATCACGTTTTTTTATCTCTTTGCTTTAGTAATCATTACCTATTGGTCCTTATGTTATGAAATACGAATTAGTTATCATTATTTTTACTTACGCCGCTGACGCAACGACCCAAAGTTGTTCTTGGCCTCCAACACAAGAGAGCGCACTCGTCGCCTGTCCTGAGCTGTCTCCATCATTATTTTTAATCTATACTAATATTTTAAAAAGGAAAACTTTGTAATTTTGTATGTATTGAAATAACTCAAGAACTACTGGGCCTATTTCAAAAGTTCTTTCACCATTTGAAAGCTACATCATCCCCGAGTAACATAGGCTATATTTTTTAATTCCACACGAACTAATTCGCGAGCAATAACTAGTTCTATGTTTTAAATCCATGAATCATCGTTTTGTCAATATACCCAATTATGAAGTTTATCATAGCACAATAAAAAAAAAACTTTCTTACTTACAAAGTATACTTGTATTGTACTCAATTTAAAGTAAAATGTAGCATAAATTATAATTATTAACATCACTAACAAGCTACGTTATTACCTTGCCTATCTTGCCTAACATAAGTGCCGTAATAACATAACATAGACACATTTACCGCACAACCAAAGGTACTTGGGGCCATAAAATAAATTCAATAGCTCGTTTACGACATCTTAGGGTAACGCTGACCGGGTCAATGTGGAGTGGGCGTATTTTAGGGCCATGAAACGTTTAAAGAAATCTGCTAAAAAACTTGCTATTTAAGTAAATATTATAAAAATAATTGAAGATCAAATCCTTTTTAGTCAAAGTTGTTTAGTTTTCGATTAAAAATTCGAGTAGTTAAGGTTTATTTTCGCACTAAAGTAATTAAGTTCATGAGATAATTTGGCTGTGTAGTTAGTAACTACTCGTAATAGCATGGGGTATCATCCGATAGTAAAGTTTTTTAATTTATTTTTTTGTGACTAGATGGCGTTACTTGTATAGTATTATATTATCTGTGCTAATTGTAATTTACTAAGTTAACTTATTTTTTTTTATTAACTGTATAAAGCTTTGAAAATTATTTAATAATATAAAAACCGCTTATTTCATAGCCATAAAATAATAATCGTTTTAAACTGATGAGTTTTCGATATCAAGTAAATTGAAATGTTCTTTAAGAAAAATATTTTAGGTCACAGTTTGGTAATAAATTAGATTTGATATCATAAGCTGACAAGTTATAAAATGATCAATTGAAAAAGAACTAGTACAAGTAGAATATATTTTAGTACTCCAGGTTTTTTATATAAGACTAGCTGTTGTGCGCGACTTCGTCCGCGTTGAATTGATTAATATAACCTATGTTACTCGGAGATAATGTAGCTTTCTAATGGTGAAAGATTTTTTTAAATTGGCGCAGTAGTTCTTGAGTTATTTCAATATATACAAAAATACAAAGTTTCTCTCTTTATAATCTTAGTATAAAATATAGATACTTTCATGATTGCGTTGTAGAAAACACGCGTGTGTTTTGTTTTTTTGAAAAACATTTGATTGATTGATATTGAAACAAAAACAATATTTTTTTCTTTTAACATCGCTAATTTCTACAACTTTGTCCATCGATCAATTATATAAAATTATTATTGATTTTTCATTATTTTGTATATGAAACAATTTAACTTAAAAACGGAATGGATGACTGTTGTTTTGTTTTTGCTGTGGAAACTTTGAGTATCACGTCTAACACTGAACGTACAAACGCAGTTCAGTAAAAACTTGTTAATTTACAGTAAAAGTTTTATTTAATTAGCTCTATCGTCTGAGAATGTCGCTTTAAAACTTTAAGTTACAATGTTTTGTTAAACGTTTCAACTGCTTAAGTATATAGAAGTAATATAAATACAGCATGTCCCAAAATTCAACGATAAATTGTAAGTAACACGCACGTACCACAAAATGTATAAATAAAGGTAATTGTACACGAATCTGTAACTTAAAACCCTTTCTTGAACACTTAGTAAAGTTCTTTGAAACTATACGAAATTATCCTTTTCATTATTTGATAAAAAATAACAGGGTTCTTGCAGCTTTATTCCAGAACATTGTACCATTTTAGAATCTTGATGAGTTGCGCTAACTTTTGGAATGCCATGGTACCCTCGATACATTATTTTACATACGATCATGTCAAAGTTGATGAAAAGATAAATTATTTAAAAAAATCAAGCAAACAGTTAAAGTAATGTAATATTTGTACTTAAACTTGTATTGCGGTCCCATTTTAATCTGTAATTAATAGCTATGTTACTAAGCTACCTAATACAAATAAAAATGCAGGTATAAGTTTATAGTTGAAAACACAGTGGCTAACTGTTTAACTACTATAAAGCTTTTTTAAGTTAACGCTTTCGTACAGCGCCATCTGTTATCGAGCAACATTCTTTAAACAATAAAATAAAAAATAATTATGAATTTCGTTTCTATAATTATATACTCTTGATAAATCGCTGATGTCTTTAAAAGACAGAGATAAACCCAGTTGTCCTTTGTGACCTTGAAGTTGAATCTAAGCAATTTGCTTAAGTATTCGAGAAGTTCGAGTTAATGGGAAATTTAGTTTGCCATTATCCTCTGAGGGTAGGATAATAACAAAATTCTAGGCCCAGCTATCGTAACGCACAGATAATAAATACGTCAGAGGGCTTTTGATTAATACTGTTATTATTACGTGCGTCTGCCGATTCTCTACATTCATTACTCTGTACTAATAAAAGAATAAGCAAAACGTCCTAATGTACTTATTATGTATTCTACATTAAGATTTTAAAAGAAAGCTCCGTTTTTTTAATTTACTTCTCGTATATTTCTAATGCTAAAAAGAGTCGATATTTCTAACTGGCAAACTCACAGCCCTTAAATGGTTATCATGAGAGTGCTATAGGGTAGATTTAATAGGTTATCTACAGTTAATAACTATTTAATACGTTCTCTGCCAACACGGTCAGCTGACCGTCACTTACGTTTCCCTTTAGGCCGATTAAAAATAAGTTTTTTTTTTGCTTATATGCATTTATCTTTTCCTCAAATTTTATTTGATGGTAACAAAAATTAATTTGAGTCATTATTTATGGAATCAAAAGGAATCGGAAACCCTCGTAAAATGCGGTCCACACTGACTGCCGTGGCTTGAACTGAAAGTCTACAAACCATCACTGACCAACACGACCTCGATAAGAAATAGCCTTTTTTCAAGGCATAGAACGTGTTAAGTAACGATTAAACGACTCTATGTTGCTGTTATGAGCATAGTCGCTGGCATTATAAAAAGAGTTACTAAACTTGTAGCCATTATACTCGTTCGTGACCTAATTAACCCCAGCCCTCTCATTTGCATGTCTTTCATTTCTCATTTCCCCCACATATAGAAGGGTCTTAGATAATAACTTTTTTCTTCAACAAAGTCTTTATTAAAAATATATTAACATTGTAATATCAATAACTATACCTAATTTTAATTCACTTTCATTTTCTATGCTTTTCTTATAAGGAAATGATGGGAAGGGGAAGTGGATTTTGCGGGGGAGGGGACGCATATAAAAAGGAATTATCCTCTTGCTGTGCGTCTTCTCTTCCGTAAATTAAGGGTAGGCAACCCATCTAGAATTGCAGATGTCTACGGGCAGCGGTCGCTTCGCTATTTCAGCGAATCCAAGTGGCCGCTAGCTCGTTTTGCTACTTCATAATATATAAAAATTTATATGCCACTTTAAGCAAAAAATATACAATCGTTTCTCATTCATTGCCTAAACATACTGTTCCAAATCCCCAAAGAAGAGCCTCCGACTGGCTCGAAACTAATCGTTACCAATACCGGATCTTAATAACGTGATTGCAGCCGTTTTTATTTACTGGCAATTTAAAACTTACAAAACTCATTTAACATAGATATTAGTGTAATTTAACAATACGAATGGGACAATATTATCCATAAAGTAATTAAGCCGATGTAGTGCATTCATATCACTTAATTAACATGCAGCTAACGGGAATGTTAAAATTAAAATACATTATTATCCTACACACATTACACGTTCGATTAATTGCTATTAATTTTAAATCAGTTTTCCGATATGTCTTTATTATTATTGCGTATATTAATTTTGTATTTTTTTATATTTCTTTATTTAAAGATTAGTGTTGTAATATTAAAAGAAATAAAAAATCTCTGTCTACCCACTTGGAAACAATAGTTATTTATGTTGCAAGAAAAATAATAAATATTAAATATGTTCGTTACGAAATTAATTATATTTGAATTTGAACAGTATGTCATACTTGGGCTTACGAGGGTAGAACGTAATTTGCTTTTATTAGCCCGCCTCAAACGATTCAGACGATGTTTAATCTTACCTTAGCGCCTCATAACCTCTGCCTAGAATATTAAATACACGCAAATATAACTATATACCGACTGTAAGTTTATTTAAGATATTTAATTCATAAGTTATGTAGATTTTGTTTCGATGGTATATCTTTTATTCTATCTCTTATCCTTTTTTAATCTACATCTACCCTACACTATTATATAAAACAATAACGCTTTTTATATTTGTCCCTATATATGCTTGAGTCTTTAAAACTACGCAACGGATTTTGATGCGGTTTTTCTTAATAGATAGAGTGATTCATAAGGAAGGTTTATATGTATAACTAGCGACCCGACCCGGCTTCGCACGGGTGCAATTATTATTATTATATTATTTACAACGTTCACAGTTTTTCTGAGGTGTATTTAGTAACATTGCACTCGTGCGTAGTCTGGGTTAGTCTAAAATAGAATATCTCATTATCCAGCATTAGTTCTTATAAAGCGTCGACATAGTATGTCGTCCATACATCTCTAATAGTCGTCATAATCTCTGAATTTACTAACTTCTTAAACATATCTTCTGTCTCCCAATCCATACCTCTTTTTTTTTCTACTTCTGTAGTCATCCACATCCGCTATTGAATCTATACAGCGAAAGTTACAATGGATGGATATTTGAAGGTATCTTGAAAGCTGAACGGATTTTGATAACAGGGACAGATGTAAAACATAGTCGGGAAGAAGATATACTTACTGTAATATTTTAGTTCCACGAGCGGCGGTTACTACGTCATAATTTACAAAGGTATTATCAAAGATATATTATACTATAGATGGAACTCTCGAAGCCTAAAAGAAAGGCATTTCCTTTGACCTCCGGAAGTCTCACGTAGGGAGTGCTAACCTCTAAATTACATTTGCCGACATAAAAAGTCGACCGAATGTAACCTATTTTCTCAAATTCATATTTTATTTCATAGTATTTACTAAAGTTTAATATTATAATTAATAGACATTTTTAAAACGCTAATTAAAAATGTACAACTACCATAAAACAAAAATAGTCTTTGTTAAAAATTGTTTGGATTTAAATTGTTTTAAATAAAATAATAATAATGAAAAACGATAATTAACATTTTCATTGAATATTTTAGTTTATTCTATTGTTTATTTTAAAAATTAAAAAAACACACATTTTGGAAACACACCTGGGAAAGTTTTTCATGATACTGGCAAGATTTTTCTTTTTTAATAATATCTTTCTTGGCACGCATTTTAACGTCAAATTACTACGGAGCGCTCTCTCTATGTATAATATATTTTTAGGCCACTAATTTGATGTATTTAATTGGTTCAAATTATCAGACAGAAGCTTAATTATATTCTCACTGATAGAACATATTATGTTTAATTTAATTAAACCAGAAGCAATTAACATAAGTAAGTGTGGCAGCATATATTTATTCATTCCCCAGATTGTATTTTAACATTAACTTTCGACTTAAGCAAATATTAAATCAGAATAAATAATTTAAACTCTTCAAGTGTATTTGTAAGTTAATTTATAAACTGAATTGCAAACACTAATGTAACATTTATAAATCTTCAAATAACTTTGTATTACACGCAAAATTATGAGCGAAAAGATTAATCTTGAAAAAAATATTTAAATTATGTGGATACTTACGTTTGTTTAAACCTTCCATTTTATAAGAATCCCTTCACTTCGATTTAAATTACTGCGCAATCATATTTCTTTTGAGAGAGATTCTTTCGTGGAAAATAAAAGAGCATCAGAGTAATTTTTACTGGATGTCTACTTTTCTCTCTAATTTTTCTTATTTCTCAACAGATTGTAATGTAGTAATTAAATTCTTTACCAATTTGTTTCTTGTGGAACTCTATTCGTTACCTTGCTTCTCATAATATAGAGACATTTTAACTCTATTTTTTAATAAGTAGAATAAGGAGCGAAGCGTTTCATAGCATGTAAAACTAGAAGTCTCTTCTGTTTGTCTTCAGGTATTGCTAACTTTAAAACTCCCGTCCCTGTAGTCCCGCCGTAACGCGTTTGAGGGCAGTCAGGTTTTAGTGGGTATTCCGGTCACCATCTGTGGCTGGCAAATCCCACTCTCCCAAGGCCATTATACCGCCCGACATAGGGATCCATAAATGTATTTCCTGACTATAAAAAGGTGCTTCTTGCGTCAGTTTTATATTGATTAATTCAACAGTAAAGTGTCTTCTACTATTAGCAGCATGGTCCCAATTTCAACAGCGTCCCTTTTCTAGGTCTTTCAAGAAAAGGGAGGGTGCAAACGGTGTTATGTCAGACTGTAATTCGCAGACCTGTGGCGACCTCTTCTGTCCAGCGCCCTGGGCGTTCGCTCAATCGCGCCCTACCCTAATTCCGGCCCAGTACATAACATAGTTAACTACCGCTAACTGTCTATCTGAATGCAAATCGCCGAAGTTCAACGTCTGTTGGGAACTTGAGATATTTGCATAATTTAATAAGACAAGTTTTAAGCTTACTCATTGAATGTTCAAATCGTACTTACAAGATTTTCAAGCAATTCTTTTAAAATTCTTCTGTCTTCTTTTTTGTTTATATGTAACTAGCCACCCACCCTGGCTTCGAACGAGTGCAATGCTGATATTAAATACTACAGAAAGACTGTGAACGTTGTATATAATTGACATACTGCCGAGCCGGGGCGGGTCGCTAGTTATATATATAAACCTTCCTCTTCAATCACTCTATTTATTAAAAAAAACGCATTAAAATCCGTTGCATAGATTTAAAGATATAAGCATACATAGGGATATAGGGACAGAGAAAGCGGCTTTGTTTTATACTATGTAGTGATATTCATTTACTCTTACTACTCTATTTATAAATGACTAACCACTCCCTTAAGCCTTGTTCGCACCAGGATAGTATTTTAGTCGAGTAGCAAGTAGCGTTTATCCGAACAAAGAATTTACTACTGTTCGGACTCGTTTAAGCCTAAACCTACGCACTAGGATAGTAATTTAGTAACTAAACGTGTCCAAACCGCAACATTTTAGTAGAGTAGATTAGTAAATCCTTTGTTTGGACACTTGCTACTTGCTACTCGTGCTACGTGCGTGAAGGGTTATGTGTACATTTCTCATAAACTCTGCCTTAGTGCCCATTTACCAGTTCTACGTCATAGCATCTGTTTTACTCGTTTCATTTTAATTTTGTAAGCAAGCTTGCAAGATTAAAGACATGCAAATTAGCTGTATCTTGTAATTAGTGGGGTGATGCGTGCCTACCCTACGTTCACATGCCCCTAATGAACTGCTGACTTCATAAACCTTAAGCCTTTTAAATTAAAGACATGTGAAGTGTGAACTTGGTTTAAGGGTTCTGTAGTCATCGCGATTTGATAGTTACGGAAAAATAGTGATTCAGGCTTAATAATATACAGTTGGACCTGGATAAGCGAGTCCAAGGGACCGCGATGTCTTGCTTATAGAGGTTTCTCTCTAATCCGAGTTTGACTGTATTGTTATCTCACTTTTACATGGGACTAAGAGAGACGGCACTATAAGAGATGTTAGAATGTTTATTAACATGTTTAATAAATTAAATACAAAAAGTAGCTTTATTTAGCACGACCAAGGTCGAAAATAGACGCCAGAATGGGTTTGGGAGTTTAAGTGTGATCTTATCATTTAAGATGCTGTTACATAAACAAATAAGGTTTCAGAATTTAGCCAAATGAATAATATTCCAGAAAGTTCTATCATAAACTAATAATAGTATTATTGTTAGGGAAAATGCAAATTATAATAGTGTACATATTCACGTTTTATACATTAAAAAAAACATATTATACTACAGGTTTTCTCTTAAGTAGAAAATATAAGGAAACTAATTTAATTTATTAAACAGTTTTCAATTGAAAGTGTAATGGGTTAACAAAGTTAACACCAAAGTTAAGATTTAAGAGAACCACGTAGATTAGTTTGGAATACTTGAGATTATAAATTAACTTTGTAGTGATTGATATAAACAAGTCCTTAATCATGTATTTTTTTAAACAAACCAAATCTAGAAGCCAAAAACGCACGTTGAATCCGGTCTTATAAAGCGGTGTAATTGAAAATCATTGTTTAATTACCGTTTACACCTTTATTTAACACTAGCTGTTGCTCGCGTCTTCGTCCGCGTTGAATTAAATAATATTGCCTATGTGACTCGGGGATAATGTAGCTTTCTATGAGTGAAAGAATTTTTGAAATCGGCCCAGTAGTTCTTGAGTTATTTCAATATATACAAAAATACAAAGTTTCTCTCTTTATAATATTAGTATAGATGTAGATTTACCAATCTGACATTATTGTAATTTTGTTTTAAATTATAAAATAAAAACGTAAATATTAAAAACTAACCTTCAAAAATTGTGATAGTAAGCAAACGGGCCAAATTTACGCGTTAGACCCTGTCATAAGAAGCTGTTACTTTAGCCTAAAATAACACTTTCCAGACCCTAACACTTAAGTAGCTAAGTTACGTTTAACTCTCAAGTTAGGACAGTACACAGAGGGACTAATTTAAACTTAAATATGTTTATGTCTAACATAACTATTAAATACACATGTTCATAGAATATTGTTCTATATACTATGCACGCAGTAGTAAATTATACAATTCTTGAAGATCTTACTAATATTTTTTAAGGTTACATAGATGGATGGATGTTAGAACGTATCTCCAGGATGGCTTACCGCATCTCGGTGAAATCTTGCACAGATGTAGAACTAGGTCAGTAGTCACAAAGTATAAAGTTGTAAAATACGTTTAGCGCCATCTATGTGGTATTTACAACAACTCTTAAACATTTTACAACACTCATTTATTTTGTACATTACAGTGTCACACAAAAAATGTTATTGTGTAAAGTTAAAATTAACAAATAAACGCTACTTAAATAATAAATGGAATGTTTTCTTCTAGTGCCTCATACTTTCCTAATAATAATACCATATGCCAAAAGTTTCATTTGACGTCACTAGATGTCGCTATATGTTTCTTATTATACTGTGGAACTCGATGTAAAGATGCGCTCTGTGGTAATGACCTGTGCGCGGTGGCTTACTGCAGTCAAGACCTTACTTCATAGGATCATTTCTATAGTAAGTTCTTCACGAGACCTTCACACTATGTGAGATCGATCAAACCACGTTGATGAGACGTGGCGCGGCGCCCTGAGCGTGAGGCGGGCGGCAGCAGCTCGCTGTCAGCCCTCGATGATCGTTCACTCTCTGCGCAAGCGGGGAGTGTGGGGCGCTGTCGCTGTCTGAGTGGTTCTTTTATTTACCTCCATCACTAATTATTCTCAAATAGTAACAAAGAGATGGTAAATCAATACGTTTTTCCCAATTTATTGAGTGAATTACTGAATCGATTTAACAAAATCTTTCACTTTACAATTATCACAGAGTGCCATGGGCTATATATTTTAATTCGGCGAGTAAAAGCTAGTTATAAAATTATTACTAAATCCTTTTCGACAGCTTTAAAACCTACTAACAAACTGTACTAACCTCTTACCATCTTCAACAAGCATATTATAATTGCAATGACTTTTATATAACAAGTTGTATAATTGTATCACAGCCTGGAATACACGTATCAATTAACTTGATAGAATGTAAAAAAAATTAAAAAGCCATGACAATAATAGAACTACTTTATTTTCTCTCTCATTTAGATTTATTTTCTAATGTTAACAGAACTATTATTTTTTATTTATAATCGCCTAAAACTGACGTTAAAGACGAATTAACAAAAATATTTCTATAATAGAAGGGAAGGGAAGGAATTTCAATTCCTTTTGGATTGGGATTATTGTTATTTCTACATGAATAATATCGACCAACTCCGTCAAATCACATCGAGTTATAAAATACAAATAGCGCCATCTATGTAGTACTTTCACGAACTATTACACATTAACAAGATCCTGTAATACATGATGAAAGAATAAATCAGAGGAGAAAAAACAATATTCGTAGCGCAAAAGTGAGTGGTAGTTTTGATTCTAGACGCACCAGACGGTGCAGTATCTGTATTTCACCGGTGGATGGATTGAACCATCCACTGATCAAATACTCAAGTGTTGACTGACACCGACTCGAGTAGAAACTGAGGATCGACGTTCGTCAACGTAGTCAAGTTAATTATCCGTAGTAACTTGACAACTGAGAGTGAGTGAGACTGAGTCCTGGACTTTATTGAACGCAAAATTATTTTATGATTATTGACAACACTGAATATGCTTCCAGAGTTTCAAATTATACTGCCTTTTACTTTACTACACTTAAACAACACTATTTCAGATACTTAAATTCTGTTTCTGAAGTAGTGCTGCTTCAACCTAATGTATCAACATTTATAACAATAAAACCACTCAGACAGCGACAGCGCCCCACACTCCCCGCTTGCGCGGAGAGCGAACGATCATCGAGGGCTGACAGCGAGCTGCTGCCGCCCGCCTCACGCTCAGGGCGCCGCGCCACGTCTCATCAACGTGGTTAGATCGATCTCACATAGTGTGAAGGTCTCGTGAAGAACTTACTATAGAAATGATCCTATGAAGTAAGGTCTTGCCTGCCGTACGCCGCCGCGCACAAGTCATTACCACAGAGCGCATCTTTACATCGCGTTTCACAATAAAATTAGATACATATAGCGACATCTAGTAACACCACTCTAAAAATAATTCTAACAGCTATTTATAGTTTATGAAATGTTTGCTTACACTTGGTTTTACAACACTTTATTTTAAACAATCACGTTATTTATACGTTGATGTTATTAAATCTTCCAACAGCTCATTATCATGATCTTCATAATTATAAAACGACACATCAGATCACACACTTGGATTAGAACAAATTCTATTCTTGAACAAGAATGATTGTGAGAAACAAGAAGTTAATAACACAAGTCAAGCTCAGGAATGAAATTAAAAGAAATCCAAGCACACCAGGCAGTGTCATTGTAGCTGAACTAAGGAGCCGCGCTGCTTCCGCACCGGCAACGCCCTCTATATCATTGCAAATCACATTCACACCAAAAGGTAAAAATGTAAGCTATTTTGTTGTCAAAAGAAACCGTCAAAAATTTTTGCTTTGTCTAGTAACAAATTAAAATTCATTAGATAAAATTGATACTTCGTTATCACACGGTCTTTTTAAAAACAATTTAATGGTATTGATAGAGAACTTAAAGGTTTTGAAACTTTGCAGAGAACACGTATTACTTCACCTATGTTATCAACGACTACGAAACAAATGTTTATATCAAAGATAATCTAAGTAATGGATACATAGCGAAAAGTGTGGTGGTCAACAAATTCGTAATTTAAATAAATAAATAATTAAAATGTCCACTAACTTGCTGGTTTGATAATAACGACATCTACAATTTATTTTCAAAGTGTTTTTATTAGAATTCTAACGAAATCAAAATAACTACTTTTAAATAGATATTTTATTGTTTATAATAGTGACCACTTTTTAAGTAAACTTTTTAATTTTTTTAGAAATCTTAATCAATTTAAACACGACATTTTACGTTTAAAAGCTTGTTTTCACTTCTTTTTAATTTGTAATGTTGCTAAAGCAGTCGGAAACGACAACAATTTTCAATGCGGTCGTTTTGATTTTCAGCGCCATCTACTACTCCACAATAGAGTTTTAAATCATCTGTTTGAATGAAAATTGTCAAATTATGCATGTGCGCGCGCGTACTGAATAGATTGTATCGCGTTTTTCTTTATATTATAATTGACTGACCTTACTTAACATGTAAATAAGCCTAAAACAATACGAGTTCAGTTATAAGACACGGGTATTATGCTGTTTAACTTAAATTGTTACTTGATAAAATATGATTTATTTATCTACCATCTAGGAAAGTAATATGTAAAGAATAAAATAGTTCGTTTTTTGTCCGTGGCGCTCACGACCCAAACAATAAATTCCAACATGGAGGCAATGTGCTACAGAGTTTGAAAATGCAGGCCGTGTCATGCTTTGAAAAAAATCATTTTATAGTTGATTTTGGTGGAAAATGTCGGACCCTAAACGTGGTACTCTTATAACAGTGGGTGCTCCAAAAAGTGCAAAGAATAAAGTGACTAAAACAGTGAGATTAACTATAAATTTGGTCGAAAGCAACGAAAGTAAATATCCTGAGCTGAATTACAAGGAACTAGTCATAACAGAAGAGGTAAGTTATAACAGAAAATCATAGCAATTTACGCAACCATACTGGTTTTTCAGATCTTTGTTGAACAGAGAACATGATAGAATAATAAAACTAGGGCTTGTTTTAGTCGTTAGGCGGGCAAAGGTCTGTTTGAAGTGGGCTTCTGTTGCGGTCGTATAAGATATTTTTTGCTTACGTTACATAGCTGTGCATTCAGATTGTAACATGATTTTGCGCCCACGAACTATACGCGAAGCCCAGATATCGGTCGCCATGTTTGCAACAATCTCTGAAGAACATTGTCAACAGTGCTCATCAAACTGCAAACACAATGTTTTGATCATGTTCGCCTGCCCGTATAATCAAACTATTAATTTGTAACTTTAATAATAATTTTTATTTTATTTCTACTATCGATAATTTACACGTTGCACTATCGATGACGACATGCATAGGTATTAGGTTGGTAGTAAATCGAGCGAAAGTTAGGATCGACATTTGATGACCTAGCCTTACCCTGTTAGAACTGTCGTCGTGTCCCGCAAAATAATTATTTTTAGATTGCTTTTTCGAGGTATTGTACATAAAAGTAGTGTTAAGCGGAATTAGTAAACATCTGTTTCCAATTCTTATTTTTATTGACGTAAGTACAGAGTGAAGTTTGATACGATAGTGTTTGCAAGACGACTAATTTATGTATCGGAAATAAGTTGAATAGTTTTATTATTTGTGCATTATCAATGAGCTAGCGATTATGTATGTGTAGTGAGAAGTAGATAGGTTATGTATTTGTTTGGGGCTCGATTTCGCGGTGCTACCGAGCGCGAGGTTACGTAGTTTAGCAGATCGGTTAGCGACCTTTGCTAACGTGATTTAAAGACTATATTTTGCATCGATTATAGATAAAGGTACATAGTGTAAATGTATGTTATTTAGTGGATGACGTAGTTGATTTATGTCTAGTGGTGACTGCTTAAATGTTTTATATCTATGTTAGATAGGAGTTTTTTTAGGTTATCTTTTCTACATCTCTGTAATTCGTTTGTAGGATAGGAAATAGAGCTTCCGTGAATTACCGCCATTTCTTTGTCTTTAACTCGTTAAAGTTTAGGTTAGAATATAATGTATTATTTATTATTTTGATATATTTGCGTATAATTAGCATAGTTTTATTGATATTTTGATCTTGATAACAATGTATTCAAATAAGAAATTATCAATACACGTTTTGTTTTTTTCTTATTTTATTGTTACGCGAGTGAACGTTGTGTAGATAAAAAATGATAAGGTTAATAATAGTAATTGGTATTAGTTATTTTATGTTCTTTATGATATATTATTGTTTAACATTATATGTTATTTGATTTATGTTTTGTATGATTTAAACTAATTTCTTTTTTAGCATTTGTAGAAGTTTTTTCACACGTTTTTGTAACGTAATTTTCCGAAATAATTATCGCGTTTTTTTTATTAGTTTTACGTGACATAGAAGAATTTAATATTGATAAAACTGGTTTTTTGATGAGTCATTTATATACTATGTAAAATGCTCTTATTCGTAATATGAGAGATCGGGTGGCGATATTTTCAAGGTCATTGGAACGCCGGTCCGTCAATTTTGATAGGTTTTGCATATTCTTGATTTCATTTTTTTTTACTAAATTCCATACGCGTTCTTTTTATATGCTGTTACTTATTTAATGTGTGTTTTTACACTATTACATGTTTCAGATATTTATGCTATTGATTTCGGATATGCATTTGAGAAAGTATTTAATATCCTGATCCCTGAATTATTTTATAAGTACAGTCACGTAGAAAAGTGTTAACTTTTAATTAACTTTTTTTTCAACTTGACTGTACTTGCTTGAAGACTTGTTAAGTGTCTTTAGTTGACCTGAATGAGCTTAGATTCTTAGTTTTTTGTGCGCGTACAGACAGAGAATTAAATTTCCTGTCCATAAAGGTTTGAATATTGTACTACTTTCACTAAAATCTATGATTGACTACAAATATATCAATATATGTTATATTTACGATAATATTGCATTTTAAGCGTTAAATGACAATTCAAATGATGGAGTACAAGTGAGAGATGTGTCAGGCTCGCGCCAAAAGGTGGTCTGTTATGTTTTTAGGTAGGAAATAAATGTCCTCGAATGTACAGTCATGTAGAAAAGTCATGATATAAGATTGTAATAGACTTTAAATGACGATTTTTTCCTCTCAAGTTATCAGTCAATTATAAAACCAAATACAGGATAAAATGTGTTTATTTATGTAAAAATATTACACCACTAAGAGCTAGTAGGTTTTTTCCCGCCAATATGCAGGCAGCACAGATAAAAAACCTTACCATTTGTGGAAGCTTACGGTAGAATTAACGGTAGGCATTTGATTCTCTCTTTTGTGCCAGTTTGTAAAATTACATACTATAGTTATAATTAAACTAGCTTTTGCCTGCTACTTTGAACATGTTGAATTAAAATAATGCTTAATTTTATCAACTGTAAGTTTTTTTAATCAGATATTTTATTACTTAATGATTTTATTTTATGGTTGGTAAAAATTGTAACATTTAAATAAGTTAAGATATTTTTTTTAAGGTCATCACCTTAGAAAATTTATTTAATATATTTAATTTTTATTTTACAGAGAAAAAAAATAGTTGAAAATGGTAAAACTTCAGGGCTGGACCCTTTCTCGGACAATGATTATGATGTGGAACGTGTTGCGAGAAAGTTTGAACAGAAATATGTAAGTAATTAACAATATAATAGCTGTTGTTCGCGACTTTGTCTGCGTGGAATAAAAAATATAGCATATGTTACTCGGGGATAACATAGCTTTCTAACGGTGCAAAATATTTTGGAATCGGCTTAGTATTTTTTGAGTTGTTTCAATAAATACAAAAATACAAAGTTTCTTTCTTTATAATATTGATCACCCAAAGTGGTCCAGGTGTCCATGGGAGACCCGGCGAGGGTCCACGTACGCTGGAAAGTAATTCGCTGGTCCACGGAAGACCCCCCTTCCCGAAAAATACCTAGTGGTCTACCATAGTCTTGATACGGTCGATAAGAGTCCACATGCAAAATCATTTTGTCCACCTCCGGTTAAGATTGGGATATTATTTGACATTTTGACAACCCACTAAGACTGACACTATGGTATAGATGGGCCAAAGGTTTAGTAGCAGTATTTAATAGGTTTTCTTTAAATAATTTTCAGGGTGGTAAAAGCACATACGGAAGGAAAGGACGTAAGCGAGATGATTTTGCTGATATCGGAGCAGGTTATGATGAAAATGATTCATTCATTGATAATACACATGGTGTGAGTATATCTAAATCTTTAATGACGCTTGTATTGTTGTCTCTATTATGTCTAAAGAAAGGAAAGAGATAATATTATATTAAGTAAATATTGTATACAAGTTAGGCTAAGTGGTCTTAGAGTTATCTTTTTAAAGTGGTGCGTAAATTGATTGGTTTAAATGTTATATACGTGATAATTTAGATATGCATCATATTATGATATATGGTAATATAATGGTTTTATTTCATTGCTAATCTTTTTAATTTAATGTTCTTGGACCTTGGAGCCCTTTCCAACCTTCTCTGACTCTGTCTTGTGCCAACATCTTGACATCATTGCTTATAAAGAACTAAAATAATGTATAAAATTACAAATTAATAGGCTAAGAGAGACTTTAATGTAGATTTCGTGTTAAAAATACTCCGAGAGACTTTCAGTGACCTTTAAAATTATGAAACTTTTTTATTATGGTAGACTAGCTGTTGTGCGCGATTTCGTCGAGTAATTAAATGACATAGCCTATGTTACTCAGGGATAATGTAGCTTTCTAACGGTGAAAGAATTGTTGAAATCGGCTCAGTAGTTCTTAAGTTATTTCAATACATACAAAAATACAAAGTTTCTGTCTTTATAATATTAGTATAGAAGAGGGCAAACCAGCGGTGGATCAACTAAACCAATTGCTCCTAAAATAAATTAAAAAAAAACTGAATGTTCTTTAAAAACTTTAAATAATTGGTTGGTATAGGATAGTTACATTTTTTTATTTCCAGTATGACGAGATGATCCCTCCAGAATGTGACACCCTGTACGGTGGTTTTTATATCAACAGTGGGTCTTTAGAATTTAAAACGGTACCTGATGGTCAGAATGGTAACTCTGATGAACCTGCAGGTAATAGGAAGAAGGTAAGATTCGGAATTTATGTATGTATTACACTTATCAGGATAAGTGAGAAACCACTATAAGTGAGAATAATTCTCTGGTCAACAACTGGACAACTTTCATAAGCAAAAAACCTTAGAGACAAACCAATATAAGCGAGACATATATCGCAATCCCTTGGACCCTCGCTTCTCCGCGTTCGACTATTTTGTTTTTGTATTTGATTAATTTTATTAATCTTTAATTTACATGATTTTTACATTAAACTAGCGACCCGCCCCGGCTTCGCACGGGTGCAAATCGGTATAATGCTGATACTATATACTCCAGCGTTTGCAATATTAATATTTTCTTAATATTTTTTTCCGCAAGAACCATCCTTGGACTTCCACGAACATTTAAAAAAAAGAATTATCGAAATCGGTTCAGCCGTTCACACGTGATGCCGTGACAACGCGAAACGGGTTTCATTTTTATAAATATAGATGTATAAAATTTACAAATGTTATTTTCAAATACACAAAAAGTCATGTCCCTGATAGGTGCAGGACTCCTGCATTTTTTGAAAAAAAAAAAACCAACGACGAATATCAACATTTGAATTATATTGACATTAAAAATGCATTTTTTTTAGTTTTTTTTGTGTTTATAAAAATAAAAAAAAATAATTTGGGATACTCCGTGCCTTTGTATGCAAGTAAAAAAACCGGTGGAAAAAATAATATCTGTTTATTCTAATTGGATACATCTTAATTTCATAATAATTTTGTAGGTCATTATCACTTGTTATTGCTTACATTTGTAAACAAATGTGTTATTGTAAGCAAAAATGCATTTTTACTCATAATTTATCATTCAATGTTAATTGATAAAGAAATTCATTATTATTTTAAAATTATATTGTATGCATCTTTAGTATTTTTTATGTACTAAAATGCATAAACCATTGTTATATTCTCCACGACTAGCGCGTATTTTGCGTGACTTCACACATATCTTTGAATTTCTTCGCCGATATGTGCAGTAATAAAAAAGTATTTTTATCTATTTAACTAATTTAGCTATTAAATTCGTGATGTGTGTTACATCAGTGTTTTCTTCTTTATATAATACTAGCTGTTGTGCGCGACTTCGTTCGCGTGGCAATAAATTATTTAGCATATGTTACTCGGGGATAATGTAGCTTTCTAACGGTGAAAGAATTTTTGAAATCAATCCAATAGGTCTTGAGTTATTTCAATACAAACAAAAATACAAAATACAAAGTTTCTCTCTATATAATATTAATATAGATATAGATACATGTTAGAAAAAAAACTTTATTTTTTCTTTAATCTATGTTTAGTTATCTACCTGTTTTAATTTATTGTATTTAAAAAGGAAACATCATGCATTTAAGGGTTAAGGATAGCAATAGTAATAATTCTTCTCTTCGATTTTATACTAATTTTAATAATACATATTATGTTCCAGAGATGTCTATCATCAAGTAGTAGTGAAGACGAGTCTTCAGAGAGTTCCTCAGAGTCTGAAAGTGCAGAAGAGAAAGAACCTAAAGCGATAGCTAATGGTGCCCTTGATTCACATGAAACTGAACATCGGAAAAAGGTATGGAATTTATTAGTATACTAGCTGTTACACGTGACTTCGTCTGCACTGAATTATAAAATATAACCTATGTTACTCGGGAATAATGTAGCTTTCTAATAGTGAAAGAATTTTTGAAATCGGCCCAGTAGTTCTTGAGTTATTTCAATAAATACAAAAACAGATTTCCTCTTTATAATGTTAAGTATTAATATAGATGTTAAAACTATCCACAAGTCGAACTAGTCAACTAATATGTCGTTTACCTTAATATTATTTGTCACCCTATGGCTTTATTAGACCGAGTTCGCGATAAAAAAGGAGATTTTGCTTCGGTTTAAGGCCGTATTTTGCGTGACATCGGTCTGATGAAGGCTTAGAGTATGAAAGTGAGATGGGTGTTTAAGTGAATTGGGGTAAACATGCCAGTTATTAACCTTGTGTATTGTCAATTACAGAAAAATAAAAAGATCGATAAAAAGAAAGCGGACAAAATCCGGAGAACGGATTCGTCTGCTGCTACATCCGGTAAACAGACTTCGGATGGTAAGCACTTATATTATCTAATTTCAATTTATTGCATATTATTAGTAAACACTAGCTGTCTCTCGCGACTTCTTCTGTACGGAAACAAAACAATAATTCCAATAGGAACCTTACACATTTCCGGGATCATAAGTAGCCTATGTATTTGAAGACAGACGTCAAATGGAAGCAATTCCTGGTTTCGTCTGATGAGTTGTGGTGCCGGAGGTCTAATTTTAGTCCACTTTCCCTTCCTTTCCTTTTCTTATAAGGAAATGATGGGAAGGGGAAGTGGATTGGCTGGGGAGGTGACGCATAGGAAGAGATATTATCCTCTTACTCTGCGTTTCCTCCTCCGTAGATTAAGGGTAGTCAACGCATCTGCAATTGTAGATGTCTATGGGCAGCGGTCGCTTCGCTATTTCAGCGACTCTAGGTGGCCGCTTGCTCGTTTGCCACTTTTTAAATGTTATTCTTTCTTTTTAGAGTAAGTTCTAAATCTATACTAAATTTCACCAAGATCTTTTGAGTTGATTTGGAGATTCCTTCAAACATCCATTCATCGTAACTTTTTTATAATATTAGTGTAGAAAAGGGGATGATCGATTTAAAGTAAAATACTGGTTTTGAAAATAATAACTTTAATAACACAAGAGAGATCGTCGTTCGTCGTCAGTCGTCGTTCGCGCTTCGGCGAATACTCTCCCTCTCTGTCCATCTTGCTCGCACACCGTCTCGCTCACGATTCCATTTCATGCAGACAACTTACGTTCCACAGTAATTCGTATTACCACAGTAGTAAGGTTAGGTCTGATTTATACGGTTTTTTTTAAGTTATGAGTTTAAATGTAATAAATGTATTTTACAGATAATGCTCCCGCGGACGCTGAAAGTGCGGACTCGAGGACTTCACAATCTGACTCTCTCACATCGAAACCTGCGCCCAGCTCGGAGAATGCGATCACTTCTGATAGCTCCAGGTAATGATAATACAAATAATTTATTGGTAATACAAATTACACGTCTCTAATGTATGGATAGACGGATGTATACTCAGAGTTGCGTGAGATGTCGATGTTTGGCACAGCGAAAAACCTTTGTAAATATGATATTGTCTGGTCCTGATAGATGACCTCCATAAACGAGAAACTCTGATAACAGAGCACCTCTCTAAGCGAGATACTCGGAATATAGAACACCTCTATAAGCGAGAAACTCGAATTATAGAGCACATCTACAAGCGAGATACTCGGATTATAAAGCACCTTATAAGAGATAAGCGATAAACTCGGATTATAGACCAACCTCTATAAGCGAGAAATTTGGATTATAGAGCACCCTCTATAAGCGTGAAACTCTGCTTACGGGGCACCCTCTATAAGCGTGAAACTCTGCTTACGGAGCACCCTCTATAAGCGTGAAACTCTGCTTACGGAGCACCCTCTATAAGCGAGAAACTTTGCTTACGGAGCACCCTCTATAAGCGTGAAACTCTGCTAACGGAGCACCCTCTATAAGCGTGAAACTCTGCTTACGGAGCACCCTGAAACTCTGCTAACGGAGCACCCTCTATAAGCGTGAAACTCTGCTTACGGAGCACCCTCTATAAGCGAGAAACTCGAATTATAGAGCTACTCGTATTATAGACGAGAAAAATATAATTTCTTTGATTCTCACTTTTTCAAGTTTCTGTATTATAAGGGAGGTGGAGGCGAAGGTGGAGGTGAAGCTGCCGGCGGCGGTGTGCGCGGTACTCGAGGAGTTGGAGGCGGCGCGGCCCGCTGAAGATGTGGAGCTGAAGGCGGACCCTTATATCATCAGGTCGGTGATACTTAGCCATTTTGTAAACGATATGCAAATGTCTGAGATTAGTGTTTTGATTTTTTTTAATTAAGTTATTTGAAGTGGAATCCGGCTCGAAGGACCAAAATATCTATTTTTTTTATTTATTCTTAAACTAGTGTAAAGATTTATATGAAACTTTGTAGTGTATTCTTAGTATGCTACAGAAAAGCGATGCTAGCTTGAATGTTACAATTAAAAGAAAGTTTCAATAAAAGTATAAAAACAAGTTTTTTATTTTTAATGAAACTTTTACTTTACTCAACATTTGATTACATCATACATTGTTAGTAAATCAAATAAATAAAAATCTTTACAGCCAATCCTCTCGAAAAGTGTATAATTTAATTTGACATGAACCAATTTTTAAACGGTTTAGATTTTGTTCGTTAATTAAATTGTAAACCTACGGATTCATTAGACTGAGTTGGCGATAGAAATGGAGATGCATCTTCGATGTAAATCCATTTTTATCGCGAACTCTGTCTGTCGACCCATGATTGGATTCCATTTTCCGCAACTCCACGACTAGCGCGTATTTTGCGTGAATACACATATCTTTGAATTGCTTCGCCGATATGTGCAGGTTGCATCACGATGTTTTCCTTCACCGTAAGAGCGTCGGTAAATATGTACATATGAAAATCGAAAATGGATAAACACATTGGTAGATGGCGGGATTCAAACTCGGGACCTGCAGTTTACAAGTCAAGAGCTAAACCCCTGAACTCGTCTAATGAAGCTTTATTGTAAGTGACATTGTATATTTTAGAGTGGAGCGCGCGCTGTCTGAGGGTGGTGCGAGCAGGGGCGTGCAGCGCGCAGCATGGGCCCGCGCCGCGCGCCTGCTGCGTCTGCCCCGGCAGCGTCTGCAGCAGCGCGCAGCCACACTCACCAACACCAACATCAACACCACCAGTGAGTTTTACACATGTAAATGGAGCTTAAGAAGACTGACAGTTAGGTCAAAGAACCTTCGGAGGGCATTTTTGGGAAATTTTTCTTTTTCGTTATCCACGTTTATTACCATTTTTGATCACCTCCAACCATTTTGTAATCAAAACTAAGCAATGCTAATCCCCCTTCTATGTAAACATTGGTACTTGGTTTTAAGCATTTATTTATGCCCGAAAATGTGTTTTGTTTTTGTGCATCGATAAGGCGCGGATTGTAACTTCGTAATTATCATCAATAATAAGCAAAGCATATACCCCCTCCCTATAATGATTACGTAATATTTAAATGACCCCCCTGAACTTTGGGAACCAGTTCAGATTTATATTCTTCCAGTTTTCAGCGCTGGATTTGATAGCTGGACTAGAATAATGTAAACATACCACGTTTTTAGAATAAGAACTCCGAGTGTAGAGGATGGTGGCGATGAGAGGTTTTGGGTGAAAAATTAAACGACCGCTTTCGTGGGAGGTTAGGTGCGCACCACCAGCGTCCGACGGCTGATATTCTTACCAGTGGTGTCTACCCTCAATAATTATTTATTTTATTTATTTTTAAAACCCTACCATTATTTACATATACCTTGGTAGGTTCCAGGATTATACAGATAACAAATAGAGTTATTATATACATACAGATTATTAAAAGACCACAAAGTCGAATATGTAAAATATGAAGAAGGCTTTGACAGTCCTATCGTCTACATCGACTCTATAAAAATAATAACCCCCATATTTGAAGAATGAGTATTTATTGAGAACATATTTGTATTTTTTTAATGTATAATATTCCAGCAACAACAACAACTATTGCTCAAACCACGAATACTACAACAGTTGCCCCAACAACAACAACAACAACAACAGTGACCACAAACAAACGTAAATATGAAGATGATGATATAATGAATACAAATAGATTATCAGCGGACGAAATTGAAGCTAAAATTGTTGAAACGTTACAAAGGTATGTTTTTCTAAACCTTAGGCTTCATTAGATCGACGTCACGCAAAAAACGGTCTTACGACGAATTAAAGTATCCGTTTTTTGCGCGAACCCGTTCTAATGAAGCCTTAGGATAATGGATAGTGTTTTGGTAAAAAAAAAACTACAAATATAGTGTTAGTAATCTTTATTTATATACAATTTGTTTTTTTATTGAAATGACATTTTTTACCATATTTTTTGTATTTTGAACTTTTTTAGTGATATAGTAATTGTAAACTTATAAATAATTGTTTTTTTTTTTTCAGGTTAAAGACCCTAATTGAAGAGCGCAGGCCGGGCATGATAGCAAATTATAATGCGGAGTGCGAGAGAGTACAGGAGGAAAGGTAGGTCACTGCATTTACTAGTTATTTTTGTATGAAATTAATATACTTAGAAGTACTGGAACAATTTCAAAATTTCTTTCACTATTAGAAAGCTACATTATAACGGAGTGACATTATATTTATCTGATCAGGTGTTTTCATTAAATTTTTTGAGTGCACTTATCTGGGAATCGTTTACTACTGTCTATATAAAAATGCGTTAATCTCTTTATTAATAAACAAAAAAAAAATAGAAAAAGGAATTATCTTGATTCTTGATGAATTTGCGGACAGAAACTAGCTAAAAGTACACAGAAATTCAATTCCATATTTATTTCTATTGCTTTTACTTACAAAAAATCAATTTAACCCTTAAATGCATGATTTTTGTTTTATGTTTAAAAAATATATTCGCGTAATAGACATATATAGAATGTCTAGAAAATGTATGTATTACTGTTTAGTATGTTGTTTAAAAACAACATTATGCATTTAAGGGTTAAGATTTTTATCCATCCATCCATAGAAAAAAGATCCAAATAGCGTCACAATCCGGTGCACCAATCACCGAGAAGCGTCTACCGAAGCGTCGGTTCCCCTGGTGCACGCGCAGCCGGGCGCTGCTCGCGCGTCTCGCGCGGCTCGCGGGGAACACCGCGCCGGACCTGCTGGGCAAGAGGGTACTACCGCTGTTCCCTAAAGGATTTGTTAGAATGCCTACATTACTGCGACAAGCTGAGTAAGTATAATAGAAAATATATACAGGATGTCCCGTAAGTCGACGACAAAACTAAATCAGGTGATAGACAATGTCATAAGAGACACCAGAAAAATATAAAAAAACTATGTCTAATAGTTTGAACTATAGCAGTTTCTAAATTTTCGAAAAAAAAAGTACACCCTGTGATGGTTTTTTAGCTCCAGTAGCTACAACTCCTGATAAACCACAATGTCAACATTTTTTTTAAGTATATGTTTTAATCTTTTACAGTCTCAGCAAAGAAATGAAAGCTGTAGAAACGAAACGTCAAAGAATAAACACAGAGCCACAGACGGTGGTCAATACACAACCAATTCCTTATACGGAACAAATACAGTTCCCCAGTTCTCTTACAGTCACAACCAGTGTTAAAACAACAGATAAACAAGAGGAAGAAAAAGACTCCAAATATAAAATAAATCCGGCCGTATTCGGCAAAATTATCAATAACTATTCCATTAGTAATGAATTAATAGTAGAAAAAGCTGACGATAAAAAAAAAGAAACAGACAAAAGTAAAGAAGATTACATTCCTACGAATAATATCGGCTGTATAACAATAACTCCGGTGCCAAATCAAACTAAACCATTTAAAAAAAATAATATAATCACAGATAAAAAAGAACCATTAATAAAAGTGAAGTCACCGGCCGCGTTAAACGAAATGGTGAAGAAAGATAAACATAAAAAACCGGAAAAGAAAAAGAATAGAGTCGAATCCCCGCTGCATATAGACACGGGTTACCAGAATAAAGATTCAATAAGTCCAAAATCTAAAGAAGAAATAACACAAAAACAACTAGAAAGTATGAGAACAGCGGAGAATAATCTTCCTAGACCTGCATTAATTCCTGTACATCATTCACCGACCTTCGCGAAACCTGATAAAAGGCCTCCGGAGGTGAAAAAGAAGAAGGATGTCATGATAGTGTCAGACGTGGATCCTTTAGGTGACATACAACAGGAACCTGTCGCAGTCGATGACAGTAGTAGTGACATAGAAGTGGTAGAAGAGAAGAATGCGGACAAAAGTGACAAGAAAATAGTGCCTTTGAGTGACAAAGTGTGTGTGAGAGATAGTGTTAAAGAAAAAGAGTGTAGACAGAGTTACTTAGAAGATGCTACCAACGATGATATGGATGCACTTATGAGAAATATTATAGCTATGGAGGTAAGATCTAGCTATCTATACTAATTAGGGTTTGCAATCCCACATTGAGGATCCCGCACCATCTTACCGAGTTTGCGTTTGTAAGGTTCAGCCGGTAAAGAAATATTCAAATTATGGATTTAATATACTCAGCAACCAGCGTTAAGAAGGATTAGCCCTTAAATCTATTTTTTTTTATCTTAATTGCACACACTGAGTCGGTTTTGCGGCATTATGCACACAGCAACGTCTTATTCAGTTTTTATTCTGATAGAGTGAAAACAAAGTATTTGTTTTTTTTTGCAAGTACAGCTTTTTATTTATTAACTATATACCCAACAATATAGTAACAGAAAAAGTATGTTTGCTGGCTGCATATAGTGTTTCTCATATATGGCCGCAAGGTAATGCGGGATCCCGCAGTGTGGGATTGCAAACACTGATACAAATTTGTATGTATTGAAATAACTCAAAAACTATTGGACCGATTTCGAAAACTCTTTCACCATTAGAAAACTACATTATCCCCGAGTAAAAGACTATATTTTTTAATTCCACGCTAAGTCGCGTGCATATCTAGTTTTTAATGTTTTTACTTTTATGTTTGAACTCAAAGATATGAAAAAGAATATTAAGTTTGGTGGTAGTTAAGATCTATACCTCATTCCAATCGAAGCTCTAAACTATAGACAAAGTTCATATCGTCGGCTTAGTGCAAGAACTCATTAAGTGACCAATGCATCAAGTTGAGTAATCAGTTAATTAGTTTCTCAGTCATAGAGTCTAAACTATAAAAGCTAACTAGTGAGTTTTTGCATAATATAGAATCTCATTAAGGCGAGTTCATAGCTGTTATTAACTGTACATAATGATTTTTTGCATTTAAAGGGTTAATAAAACTCTTAAATTCAAATATTTCTAGAAAAATCTCTTTTCTCATTTGTATTTGTTCCTTTCCTACCTTTATTTTACAATTACACTTTATCAACCAATTTTCACAAAATAAATAGAAACGTCAAATATTATAATGTCATGTATGGGATGTAACATGCTTTTGGGCTACCCAAAGTAATTTTCAATAAGCGATATTGCTGATGGATTAACAAAAATGTATGAAATTGACATTGAAATTTGATAAGTCATGTGACTGTCATGTGTGAGATATTGAACGTCATTGTAAGTTCCATTTTTGACATACTTTGGGTAACCCAGTTTACTTAAATTAGGCTTTCTATTGGAACGAAGTTTATTGCATGTTGAATCATTACATTACATCAAGTAAATATTTGTATAAAGAAATTATTTCATTACAATATATGGGCATATTTCAGCATTCACAAGAACCTGCCAAGTTAAATTGCAACTCGTACGGTGGAGTCATAACTAGTGGTAAGTTTTAAATAACTTTAACAGTTATGTAGCAAAAATATACTCAATTTTTCAATGCAAAAACACTTATAAACATAGTCAAACCTGATGGCTTTAAAGCCATTAGTACTTGATAATGTTTTTGCATTGAAAATCTTTGGTATGGTAAAATTGAAACACCTTTTTTAGTATTTCTTTGCATTAATGGATATAAAATACATATTTTAACATATGTATGGGTTTATTTATATTTAAAAATTACATTTGTGGGTCTTATACTATGTTATTAATAGTTTATAATAGTATATTAGATTGAAAACTGATATAATTTTTAATCCAAAATTGTTAGTTTAAAAAGCACACTTGAATATCATATTCACTTCTTTTTCTTGTATGGTACAATAATTATTATCTAATTTGTACCTGTTATATATCAAATTCAAATAGCTTGTCTTGTGCTTCAATTGTCTTGATATTGGCTTATAAGCCACTAACACGGGGTCTGTTTAGCAGCGAGGCACGAGATGTCTTCCAAAAACAACACAAGGAATGCTATGTTTGGGGATCAGCGTAGCGATAAAGACAAATTGTAAGTGATTGGTGCCTTTGGGCTGCGGGCCTATATCGTTTTTGGGCGGTTATGAAGGATAATAGTTAAAAATATATATATATAAAGACTAGATATCTGTACATGCCATATTATAATATAAAAAATGTATAGATTTGGAGTTGTTATGTCAAGTTTACTATGACAATCCAGCAAACAAATACAATGCTGGAGTAAAACTAGAAAAGACATATACCCCATAATATAGACCGCTCATAAATTGGATAGTGGATTTATTTTCAATTGTACTCCAGTGCAGACAAATGAGGGCTGGAGGTAGTGTAAAATAAACTATAGTTATATTCTGCCTATAATTTTATTACATACATATGTTTTAAAGTAGTAATTTTCAAACGACTTATTGTCAAGTCTTGATAATTTATTGTAAAAATTGCGTTAAAAAATTCGTCCGTGTGAAATTGGATCAGTTTATTATGGTAATATTAGAGTGAAGTAAAAACATTGTATTTTACCCAGTCTATATTATAAGTAGACACTTTATATTTTTGAATTTTTGTATGTATTAAAATAACTCAAGAACTACTGGGACGATTTCAAAAATTCTTCCACCGTTCGAAAGCTATATTATCCCCGAGTAACATAAGCTATACTTTTTTTTCCACGCGGACGAAGTCGCGAACAACAGTTAGTTATTAATAAAATAATAAAAAAAAACGAACTATCGTGCAATTTGACCTAGAAGCGTCATCTACTAATATACACTGTAAAATTAGTATTATTTTAAATATACTATTTATTTAAGATTCTGGTGATTTTAATATCTTTCATAATTGCCCAAATTCTTTCACTAGCTCTCTCGCTTACTTTTCTCAATCAAATATCACGATTCATTTCATCAGTTATATTGTAAACTGACTTCCATCTATATATATTATATACTAAATATATTTAGTTAACTAGTTTTATTTAAAACATATTAATATGCTGATATAAAAAATCTATATGAATTTAGGGCTTTTTAGTAAGGAGAAAGATTTTATATTTGGATTGAAATAACTAAACAGCTTCTTGGCATATTTAAAAAAAATCTTTAACCATTGTAAAGTTACATTATTTCTTAGTAATATTGGATATATTTTTTTAATTTCTCCTGGACGAAGGCATTAACAAAACTTAATATTTTTTTTTATTTAGTATTCTTTCCTAAGATTTTTTTTTAAATGTTTAGGTTTATATCCTGGCAGTAACAAATATTGATGTATAAAAAGTAATAATATATCCAAGGTTAGTAATATGTCTGTTATGCTAAAAATATTGTAAAATAGCTTGTTTAAAAGAGTTTTAAATATTACATATCCATTATATTAATACAAAAATATTGTATTCTAGAACAATCTTTAGTAATCAATGATTTTTGTAATATTTTTTTATAAAAAATTACTTAAGGAGTGGTAAAAATAACAATTTTCTCGGGTGATGGCGTTATTATTGTATCGAAAAATATACAAAGCCGACTACAGACTCTCAGTTCCAACTGTACAGTTCAACTGCGCAGTTAAAAGTGAAATTTGTCAAAACTGAGAAATTTTTAGTTCGTTGTGCAGTTGAAATTGACGCGTGTACGTCAGTTTTAACGTTTGCAACCGGCTTAAAAAAGAGCTATGCTTACCAAACATTCTTATCTCGCTTTAACTCGTGCTAAGCTTGATATACTATTTCATTCACTCGGTTCAATAAACAATTGCAAGACACTTGTATACTCTATTGCTTTCTCTGTTTTGTTCAAAGAGTATAAAAGAGATGGCAATATTATAGTAATGAAAATTGGACGTAAAATGTGTGGGGTGGCATATAACCTAGGCTAGCTAGCTATCCTAGCCTGGCTTTGTCTATCTTTGAACCCTATATCTGCTGGTGTTTGGCATCTTGCGTTCTATTCACATTTATTTATACCTTTACAGCATTGTCATTGTACAGTACAGTCGCGTACAGAAATGTTACCAAATGTTTTTTCAATGTTTTTAAATAATTGTGACAAAATTAGTATTTGATACTAAAATTACTTGCTTTGAGGAATAATGGGATAACACTAGACATTATCCCCTTTATTCCAAAAAAATGTATAAAGTACTGCGATAAACTAGGACCAATAAGTCGTCAATTATACGATACTGGAGGACACTCGGAACTAAATAAGATATACCAGAGGTCTCATTGGGCCAAATTATGTATCATAAGAAGTACCAGGAACAATGATGTTCTGTATTTTAGAATAAATTTTATGAATGTATCAGTACCAAACGTAGAAAGTACAACAGTAATAATGCTGAATCTCGTTTTACTATATGGTGAAAAGTATCCACCAATAGTCAAAGAATCTGTAGTATTTATTACCTCTGTAGACTCTAAAGTATCTTTCATTTGATGGTAAAATACGAATTAAAGACAAAATCTATTTTAATTTAATTTGTAACATTTTTGTTCACGACTGTACTCGCATAAAAATATCACTAGACTATCAGTTTCACTTCACAGCAGTAATGTTGATTGTCCTACAGAGGTTTCGTTTGTTCCAGCGCAGGACTAACTTCTTTGAACAAAATGGATGGATGTAGCGTCATCACAGGTGAATATAACTTCTTACTACAGTCAAACCTTGATAAGCGAGACACCTCTGTAAGCGAGAGTCATTCTATGGTCCCAAAGAGCAACCTACAAGCGAGAAATTCGAATTAGAGAGATTCCTCTATGCGAGACAAATATCGCGTTCCTTTGGACTCTCGCTTATCCAGGTTGGACTGTGTGTTGTCTTTAGTTCCGGGCAGACGGAATGCGAGTCCTATAATATATTTTTAATTTTATTCTTTTCTATAGTATTTGTATCTGTGCTATTGAGAAAAACATCCTAATTTTATTACTCGATTATTAAAACTAAGCATCTTTTTTCTTAAAAAAAAAAGGTTAAAGGGGTTGACCCATGATGGGCTCCATTTCCCGCAACTCCACGACTAGCGCGTATTTTGCGTGAATACACATATCTTTGAATTTTTTCGCCGATATGTGCAGGTTGGATCACGATGTTTTCCTTCACCTAAGAGCGTCGGTAAATATGCACATATGAAAATCGAAAATCGAAAAACACATTGGTACATGCCGGGATTCGAACTCGGGACCTGCAGTTTACAAGTCAAGAGCTAAAACCCCTGAGCCACCGACGCTTATCTTTTTTCTTTTAAGTTTTTTGTATGATTTTTTGGATAGCCAATTCAATTGCCAATATAAAGTATGTTTTAATTTCTTTGTATGACATGGGGTTGTATTACTATAGTATATGGGATAGTAAATTAAAAAAAAAGTTTGCAAACTAAACTAGTTACCCTACGGCTTCATGAGACCGATATTGCGCAAAGAACGGCCTTACAAACCATAATCTTAAATTAACAGTGGTAGAGCCCGCTTTAACATCTTTGCACGAATTGTCCGGCTCGCCCGGTGTAATACCACGACCATACAGAAGACAGGCGTCAAACGGAAGAAATTCCGTGTTTCGTCTGATGAGTGTTGTGCCGGAGGCCTAATTTTAGTCCACTTTCCCTTCCCATCTCTTTCTTATAAAGACGTGATGGATAGGGGAGGTGGATTTGGCGGGGGAGGGGACGCACAGAAAGAAGAAATATCCTTTTCTGTTCGTCTCCTCGCCCGTAGAGGGTAGGCAACATATCTGGAATTGCAGATGTCCATGGGCAGCTGTCGCTTCGCTATTTCAGCGTATTCAGGTGGCCGCTTGCTCGTTTGCCACTTTATAGTATAAAAAAAATCTCCTTTTGTTCTGTAATAATATGACACGTTTTTTCTTTATTTTGCAGGTTAATACGGTACAGTCACAATTAGAAGTGAGTACAGTAATTTAGTTGTAATATGCACGGCAGTGTACCGACCGCGTCCGCTCCTGTCCACCCCGGAAAGAGAACAATAATACATCAGAATAGTTATAAATAAATTATATAAAAAAAATGTAAATGTTTGGTAAAGAAAAGGCAATTTTGAGAGTTTCTGTCATACTTATAAGTCATTTAATTAGGTCCCTTAGTGTATAATTTTCAAAAGTGCACACTAAGGGATGCCCTAAGTTAATGACTCTGAGTGTGGCATTATATTTGAGACAAGCATCGGACGCTTTATTTCAATTTATTGTGTTTTTGTTTTAAATATGTGTAATTTTATCGTATTATTTTATTTATATGATTTTTTTGGAATATAAATGTCCGATTTATTTGTTCGCATTATGTTTCAAACGGACTATGTACCCACTATATGTAATTTGACATAGTATATTTATGTCGGCTTAGTGTAAAAAATCATGTACAGTTAATAACAGCTATGAAATCGCCTTGAGATATATATAATGCAAAAAATAGTTGTTAGCTTTTATAGTTTGGACATTCAATATAACTAAAACTAATTAACCGAACACTCGACTTGTTGCATTGGTTCTTGCACTAAGCCGATGATTTATATGCCGCAGTAAGATTGGAAATTTAGTTCATAATAACACTAGTCTTGTGATAGATAAACCTACCTTTTCCTTTAAACCTATAAGTATTTTCCATTTCAAACTTTATCTTTGTTATTCTTAAAACATCTTTTTCTTACCACTTTATATATCTAGTTAGACAGCATAACTAAGTTAACAATCTTAAAGTGACATTGTATTACAATAAAAATTGTTTACCATTTTGATTGGATTTGAAACTGTGTACAGTTAAACCTGGTTAAGCGATAGCCATACTCTGGTCCCGGCGGGCTACCTCCATAAGCGAGACAATAACGCTGTCCCTTGGACTCGCTTGTCCAGCTACGACAGTATTTTAATAGTGGGAAAATAAATTGTATACATAATGCGAACATGCTTGTCTGTTTGTACACAAGAAGCCTGTATAGAATGTATTTTGTATAAATTAGATGATAATATAGTTTTACACAACCCTATCCTATTCAACATAGCTTACTGCTCCACATAAATATATTGTAGGTTGTAAAACATAGGTTGTTTTAGCGTAGAGTTCCATTGCCGTAATACTTTAGTCTAGATTCAATTGAAAGGCAAATACTGATATGAATCTTAAGCGTCGCTTACACTCTAAGCCTGCATTTACACGGATGCTTTTTTAATGGCATCGCTGTAAAATGACTCTTATTTCAATCGTCCAGCGCTCCAAATCCAACGCCGCGCGATAAAAAATTAAAAATGCCGTCGTGTGAACATGGAAATGAATTAGTTCTATCTCAAAGCTTTTACCGTGTGAATGGAGTAAAATGTCATTTGTCTTAACTTAAGTCGCTAACGCTAGTCGCAAGTTAACGACTTAAGTCGCTGTTACATATTTAAATGGCGTTTAAGTAATTGTCAAAGTATACTGGACTCCGCCAACCTAGAGAGTCATCTGATATTTTACTTCTATGCTTTAATTATTTAATACTTAACAATTATCTTCAACCTTGATGTTGGCAAAATCATCGAACAACGATGGGGTCCACTAACAATTAAAAGAAGTAATCTCCTCTAAACAGACGCATGTCAAATTCTATTTGGCGGCCATATTGATTTGACTTTGACTTGATAACTTATTGACTTGATAACTGCCTTCTGTTAGAAGTTAAAAATGAATTGTTATTGTGAATTATGTAGTTAATATTAGGTAATTTTTTCTGCCAGAATTTAACGTAAAATATAATTTGTCTATGGTTTAGTATTTTGAATGATGACAAGTGAAACGGCAGTTGAATTCTACGATGACATTTCTATTAGACTAAAGAAATTGATTATAAAAGTTTATTGACTGAATTTTAAAGATAAAAAAAATATATCAAAGTACTGAATTGGAACTGTCAATTTGACATTTCCAAGTCTTATAACCTAGGGCTTCATTAGACCGATGTCACGCTAAAAACGGCCTAATGAAGCCATAAAGTAAATGAAACCAGTGATTGCCACAGCCAGAGTTATTGGTCACTGCCTTAGTTGTTTACTACGGATATTGTGTACTAAGAGGCTGATTATGTAACAATTAAACGACCCTGAGTGGCATAAAGTATCAGTTATTTATGTTGTACTTTAAATGCTTAAATGTAATTTAGTTTCAGTAATTTGATACAAAAAATGGCTTCCATTATGGCGCGAAGCTTTTTTGAGCGCGTTAACTGTGGCTGAATTGTCTTTGTTTTTTTTTTTGTGTGAATTAAAAAGTATAAATCTGTGTTATTGAATTTTATAAATCGTGGAGCAGTTTTATTTTTTATGAAGTTGATTGAGCATTGTTTATTGCGGTAGCTAATTTTATCTCGATTCAATTTCGAGCTTGCTCTCAGAGGTGTTGTTTTGTTTTATTATACCAAAATTCCAAATTATGTCCTGTGTAATGAAATAAATATTTATAATGAATTAACATTTTTTTTTTTATTTCTACGGTGTTGTCAGCCAGAAAAAATATAATTTTGAAACAAAAATAAATGAGAAAAAATATTTATGGTCGAATCTCAACCACCGGGTAGTTACAAATAAAACGCCGGAATTGTGTTTATATTTTTTTATTAATTTCACAAAATTATTCATTAAAAGCCACAATCTTAAGGCTTTTTAAGCTGTCGAAGCGACGGTGGAGACACCGTTTGTCTTAACTGTGAGAAGTGGGAATTTAGAAGCTATCTAATGTCTACAATTAACGTTTACATTTCATAGAAAATCTCGAAGTCCTATTGCTTGGGTAGCGGACAAACGAGCGGTTAAAAACCGCGTACCAACCGCTTACTAACATTGACTTAACTAATGTGAATATAACTATTTTTTTACGTATGTAGAACAGCTCTGAATAATGAAGCAACATTGACTGCTTCTAAACATCTTGAAGCTAATTTGTGATGTCTAAATCCAACTCCTTATACTATTACCCTATGACTTCATTAGACCGAGTTCGGGATAAAAACCGGAGATTTTACTATCGCGTAAGGCCGCTTTTCGCGTGACATCGGTCTAATGCAGCCTTACGGTAAGAGACGGTGTTACTTAGTTACAATTTGATTAGTAAAACATAACTAAGCTCCCGTCTCTTATAATATATTTATTCTAAAAATGTTATAGACACAAAAACACTCATTTATGTAAATATCTGTCAGCTCTGATAATTATTTCGGGATTATTTTATGGGTCCCGAAGAAACTTTACTAAGAAAGAAAGCTTTATAAGTTTTTCAAATAATACAAATATGGTTCGATATTACAATTAATAAGGACAGCGTTATTTATAATTAATGCGGATAGGATATTAGGTATAAAATATATTCATCATTAGAAGCTCAAAAATTTCAAACACCTTGTCTTTATCGAATACAATTCGGCCGAACGGGCAAAATAAAAAGGTCCCAAGAATTAATTACAAATGGACCGATAAAATAAACAAATAAGGCATAAGAATGCCCTAAAGCTTGTATACCCTGACAAGGAATAAAAAATCCTCCGTCATATTGCAGCCAAATACGGAACTAATTTCTTTGCCATAGAGTCGGGATTTAAAGATAAAGCGCCGTCAGGACAGGATTTTTATATTCTTTGTTAGGTAAAGCTACATATAAATATATCGATATATTAAATACTCCACGCGGTGATATTAGAAAATATATTCGTATTTCGCAATCGATACGTATTTTATACAAGCTTAAGCAAAAATATTTTTTATATACCATAGAGTTTATTTTGTATAATCTATGCTACATGTCACATCGATCCTACTGTCAACTGTCAATCGCGCCTTCAACTGTCAAGTTGACATGTGGCTCGTGTTACCATCATAAAAATTTCAATACCGTGCTGGCAACCCAAATATCCACGCCTTTTTAGAAGCTAATAACTACACTAAAATTAATATTCAAATAAGTACAAATGTTATTTACAGTCCAATCAGAAAATATCCTAATAAAACCAAACTTACATGTATTGACTTCTAATAGCATGGCTTAGATTATAACAGACATGTTAATTTTCTATAAAGCCTCTGCATTTTACTCTAATGTGTGTATCCCAAAATCTTTAAAATTAATACAATTAACTCTAACCAATTAAAAAATCTTAATTACACATAGAAAACAAATGTTTTGAATAATTATCATTCTTCCAGTATCCGTTGCGTTCATTTACAAATGTCAAAATTTTGCCGCCATTTTCAAAACTTCAGACAAAATACGTACGCCTATCG
This sequence comes from Papilio dardanus tibullus, assembly GCA_013186455.1. NCBI lineage: Eukaryota > Metazoa > Arthropoda > Insecta > Lepidoptera > Papilionidae > Papilio > Papilio dardanus. The sequence continues at coordinate 331,834 of QDHC01005891.1, read as the reverse complement.
ACTAGTAAAAAAAGGTAACTATTATAACAAAAACTTAATTATTTAGTTGATTTTATTCCGTTAAAACAAAAAGCGGTCACATTAACTACTTAATAAAATCTTAAATAAGGAACGGCCAGAATATTTTTAAATATAAACTATACACAAGATATATTTAGATTCTGATATTTATTATAACATTATGCAGACGAATTGCGAACCTCTTTCTTATTGAAGTCGGTTTAAAATACTTTCGACTGCCTTGACACTCCTCATGACAAAAAAAACTAATAAAGTGGTAATTATAGTCGAAATACAGTATGGCATTATACAAAGCTACTCAAATCTGTAACTTATGTCTCTAAGCAACTTACGAAATACAATCTCATAGAGGTTCTTAGCCTGCATTCAGACGGACGCTTTTTTAACGCCCTCGCTCATACGATTGCTGTAAAATGAATTTTTTCGTTCGTCCAGCGCTCAAAATCCAACGCTGCTCGATGAACATTTTAAGGAGCCGCGAACAGATACATGGAAAAGCATTTCTTCTATCTGAACGCTTTTTTAGAGCGTGTTAAAAAATCGCCCGTGTGAATGCAGGCTTACACAGTGACTTACACTGTGCCTCGCACTTAGCCTTGTTCGCATAAGGAAAGTATTTTAGTCGAGAAGCAAGTAGCATTTATCCGAACAAATTATTTACTACTGTTCGGACTCGTTTAAGCCTAAACCTACACACTAGGGTTGTAATTTAGTAACTAAACGTGTCCGAACAGCAACATTTTAGTAGAGTAGATTCGTAAATCCTTTGTTCAGATACTTGCTACTTGCACTCGACTAAAATACTATCCTAGTGCATTCGAGACTTTAGAGACTTAGCCCGTATTCACACGGGCGCTTTTCCAACGCGCGTTAAAAAGCGTTCAGATACAACTGCACGCATTTCCATGTATCAGTTCAGACGGAGGCGTTTTTAAATCATAAACGCGCAGCGTTGCATTTTGATCGCTAGTAGATGAAAACAAGGTTGATTTTACAATGTTCGTAATGAGAGCGTTAAAAATCGTATGAATGCAGGTAGTCGCAGATTTGCGTAAGTTTGTAAACAAAGTACTAATTTTTGTAAGTTTAATATTACAGCTTTAGACTACTGCTTAAGCTATATAGCAATAACGGTTGACTTATGGTTATTTTTATCTAATAAATGGAATGTAAAATAAAACGGATAACTCGCACTCAGATTTAAATGGTTACTTAGACGCCCTTAGTGTAGATTTAGTTCTAACTAAGAGATTCCTTAAGTGGCCACATAACTCTGAGTGCGGTATTTTATGATACTGTAATAAAATGTGACATATTTGTAACGTTAATATTGAAAAAAAATGTGTCGGTGTTAAAATGCTTTTTATATTTCGATGTAGTGTATTTGTGAGGGTAGTCGGAAAAATATAACATAAAAATGAAATGTTGATACATTAACGATAAATGAATTGTTTTAAGTAATTTAATTTAATGTTCAATATGGATTTGTGCATTAAATTTTTTATATAATTGTCGACTTTGAATTTTTGTGAATTACAAACACATAGACAAAACAAAAACAATTAAATAATAATTCTATATAGGTTATAATAAAGAATAAAAAAAACATTTCCTTGAAGTCTAAACGCGCATATTTAGGCAGGATAATAGTATAGTATAGAAGTGTAGATGCACTCATAGTCTTCTAATAGTCACTTTAAAGACCCTTAGCGCATTTTCATAACAAATAAAGTACACTAAAGGGCTCTCTTAGTGACCATTAAAGGACTCTGAGTGTAGTAAAATAACAGCTGCGGTCGCAGCGGCCTTTATGGGGGCTATGGGCCGGACTTCTCCTGAAACGAAAATATTGAAAACAATTATTGTTAACATAGAAATATGTAAGTAGGTATATTAATACGAAATAGTTCTATCTAAAAGCCTCACTCGTGCCTTTTATCCGACTTCTAAAAGGAGGCGGTTTTCACCTATCAGCTCCGCAATTATTTTTGAACGTCACTTTGGTTAAGGGTCTCCCTAAGCGTAACATTAATATAGGTGACATCTTAAGTATAAATGCTGCTCAGTTTATATTAATATTATAAAGAAAAAAGATTTGTATCAATATACAGTATTAAAATAGCTCAAAATGTTTCTGGCCGATTTCTAAAATTCTGTCACCGTTTTTAATTCCGCCCGGATGAATACGCCAGCAATAGCTAGTTTTCAATATGTATATCTATACTTCCATACTAATCCATACTAATATTATAAAGAGAGAAACTTTGTATTTTTGAATTTTTGGATTTTTGTATTTTTGTTTGTATTGAAATAACTCAAAATCTACTGAACCGATTTCAATAATTCTTTCACTATTAGAAAGCTACGTTCTTTGTGTCTAACATAGGCTATAACTTATTTTTAGCAAAGGTTAGGAAATAGGAATAAACAACGCATTTCTGAACATTGTCGCAAAATTTCATTAAATTTTCCTTTTTATTGGCTTACGCTGGCTAAACCGCTCGAGTTATATAAAAATGATGTACGAGACATTTGTAGATCTAAAAAAGTTCTACAAAAAAGTCAGCGATGGCATATGTTTATCTTTTACGGTTTTCTCACAATAATCACTTTTTGTTTTTTGAAAATCAATTAAAATATGCACTTCATTTCCCACGTTATTTTTCTGGTTTAAATATTAATCCTTATCCAAATAAGTGTGTCTATTATCAGGGGAATTTAATGTAGATTAAAATCGTCCTTGACCTTATTTAAATCTGACGAATAGTTTAGAAGATATCGCGAACACAAGTAATATCATCTTACGAGCCGGGCGTAAGAAGAAATGCAAAATAATTAGGACATTCTGATATTTAGTTTAGTTAAATTAGTATATGTACTCAATAGCAAGTAAATATAACATTTTTTTACAATGTTGAAATATGAATAGAAAGTAAATTGTAGTTGTAAATATTTTAAACACCACGCGGACGAAGTCGCGGGTAACTGCTAGTCAACAATAAAGCGCGTCCCAAGTGAATTTCATTGTCATTTATTGACTCTTGTATATAAGTCATACTCACATGGTATGTTCGCGTTCAAGACGCGCGGCGTCCCGTCAGCGAGCCGACGAAGGACTTGAGCGCGGCGCCGAGCGACGCGCGCCCCTCCGCCGCGCCGCCCGCCGCCGCGCCCGCCGCGCCCGCCGCGCACCCGCCGTGCGCGTCCAGGCACTTCTGATAGCGCAGCTGATAAAATACAAATAATAGTCTGACACTGTCTATGACGTCAATCTACCTTTTATCCATGCATCGGCCTGAATATCTTTCACACAATCCGTATGGATTGACCAAAAAAAAGAAAGACCAAAGAAAGTGTATACTTTGGTCTTTGTCTACCTTTGCGTTCATCCAAATACAGACAGACATACACATGTAAAGGATCTAGTTCTTATGTCTGTTTATCTGATTATTATCTTATATTACTATACTTAATTACTAATCTATATTATTTACTATCTGCCGATCTCAGAGTCGTTATGACGTCAATCTACCTTTTATCCATGCATCGGCCTGAATATCTTTCACACAATCCGTATGGATTGACCAAAAAAAAGAAAGACCAAAGAAAGTGTATACTTTGGTCTTTGTCTACCTTTGCGTTCATCCAAATACAGACAGACATACACATGTAAAGGATCTAGTTCTTATGTCTGTTTATCTGATTATTATCTTATATTACTATACTTAATTACTAATCTATATTATTTACTATCTGCCGATCTCAGAGTCGTTACGTGATCTCCCTTAGTGCAGATGAAGTGAGAAATATCAACACTTAGGGCATCCTAAAAGTCGTGGTGATAATTTACTACTGAATGCTGTATTGAAACATAGTTTTAGAAATTTATACCTATCTTACTTTAACACCAAGTCTCATTCATGTAACGAAATGTGCTACAATATAACTATTATGGTGCATACCTTGCAAGCGGCCTCTATAGTCTTGCAGAGGGCGCCGGAGGAGGGCTCGGCGTGGAAGGCGTGGGCGACGAACTGCTGGTGCTGGGTGTGCACGATGAAGGCGCAACGCCGCACGTCGCGCCCGATGCCCAAAAACGACAGATAGCGCACGCGGCATTCCACTATCGGGCTCGTCTCCTACACAAGGAGAAAGATTTTATGTGACTACCTTCATTATCACGTTTCGTGCTACGTTTTAGACTATGTCTCGTAATCTGTTGTTTAGTATATTTTACCGGTTTGCTTTGGACTCGCTATACCAAGCGCAGTCATTGGATTAACTCTATGGTAAATTCGATTAGCGTGTTAATTATGACGACAGAAAATCTACGTCTTTAATTCTATACGTGTTGTAAATTGGTAGACACAGGGAGCAAGATATAAATGGCTAAATAGACATGCTGATATTCAGCATTACGAGAAGGTTCTATAGCATAGTTCAATGAGCACAGAGTTAGTAGTTGTGGACTTGGTGCATTAGACTTAAAGCGTCAAAGACTGGTCTTAATCATATACTGACCCCCTCCTCAGTGATGGTGATCATAGAGGGCGCGACCGCGACGGCGACTGGGCGCCAGGCGCTGGGCGCGCGCGCCGCCGCCAGCCGCTGCAGCGCGTCGTTGAGCACGTCCATGCCCGTCGCGCGCGACACCTCCGCGCTGCCCAGGTACCGCGCGCGCACCGTCTTGCGCGGCTCCTCCATCGGAGTAGGGAATGAGGCACCTGGCACAAGATTTTTTATATTGCTAGCAAGAAGCGAAAGTAGGGGAATGGATACCCGCCGAAGTCAATTACCCCAATTTCCCCTACCTAACATCTATAGCATCTATAATACATTCATTTTACACGAATGGGCTCGCTTGAACAAATGGAATTTTGTGTTTTGTCTGATGAGTGAAATGGCGGAGACCTAGTTTTGGTACACTTTCCCCTCCGACCCTTTTCTTATTGGAAAATTATGGACAGAAGAAGTGCATTTTGCTGGGGAGGAGTCTCATTCCCGTGCGCCTCTGCCTCCGTCGATAAGTAACAACTCCAGTAGGCAACGCATCAGTTGTAAATATCAATAGGCGGCGATCTCTTCGACCTCTATTCTATTCTATGTGTGACAGTTTACCAGATAGTGGTCTAGGACGCCTCGCCGCCGGTAAATCGGTGGGTCGCGGCGGCGGCTGCAGCGAGCGCTCGATCATGATGCGCTTGCAGATGTCTCGCAGCGCGTTGGCGATGGCGCGCGCGGGCGCCTCGCAGCGGAACACGTGGCACATGTGACGCCGCGTCGCGCGGTCACGAGCCACGTATGCGAAGTCCCTATAACAGGAACAATGTGATACTGGCAATACAAGTATCTATACAGTATCCTTAGAGGATATTATCTATAAAAAATACAAGCCTTGTTCGCACCAGGATAATATTTTAGTCGAGTAGCAAGTAGCATTTATCCGAACAAATGATTTACTACTGTTCGGGCCCCGTTTAAGCCTAAACCTACGCACTAGGGTAATAATTTAGTAACTAAACGTGTCCGAACAGCAACATTTTAGTTGCGTAGATTAGTAATTCCTTTGTTTGGAAAACTGCTACTTGCTACTCGACTAAAATACTATTCTAGTGTGTACAAGGCTTTAATATCAGCAAATATGAAGGGGTTGTAAGCCCTGTGGCAGCTGGTCGTGATCAAATCATTGGCATCATTCAATTGCTGTGATGTTTTAATGAATCATGTCTTTTATTGTCTATGTTTATTATTATTTTTTAGTCCCTAAATATTTTAATAAGTACTGTGGGTCTACCTAAATTACAATCGGTACAATGCAATTCTATAGCGAATGTCAAATATAAAATAATAACGTTCGATATTTCACACGTAACAATATGATTTATCGAATGTCATTGTCAGTTTCATACATTTTTGTCGATTCCTTCGATATCGCCAGTCGAAAATTACTTTGGGTATTCCCTGTTATCTTTGCAATATAAATTAAGTCGTAATTAAGTTATATTATCTAAGTAAATACTTGTATCGTAGTTGTATACTCTTGGAGTGATTTAAAAAAGTAAAAAAAAAACAATTTTGATTAGACGTGATTTTTTGAAATCAATTTTAATTAAGTTAATTAATTAGTTAGGTAATCTAGTTTTAAATTATTTGTATTATTATTTAAAGTGCTCACAATGAAATCGATAAAGCAAAGCGAAACTTAGAATTTTTTTGTTTCAATTTTCACATCTACAATACTAGCGTTTAATCATCATATACTCTACAAGCTCTACAAAATTCATACCTTTCACTATCCCGAGAAAGCAATAGAAAAATAAAATTATTTAATAACAAAATTTATTTCCAATTAAATATGTTTTAATACTTCAAATCCAATAAATAAACTAAACAACTATTACATATCGATTATTTTATTTAGTACCCTTTCTGGCAAATGTTTGTATTTTAACCAAATGTCAAATATACATAAAAATACCATTAAATTATATGAAATGAACCATACTTATAAAACACAATAAAACCTAATTTTAGATCTCTTATCGCACTCAAAGTTATTTAATGTATACTTAGACGTTCCCTTAACCATGATTTCTCATAGAAAATCTTCCCTTAGCCCTTAGTGACCAATTAACATCTGAGGGGTTCCTTACCGTCCATTGTCTCTGCCGACCCCCCACACACGTATGGTGTGTATTGGCTGCGTGTGCAGCGTGTTGAGGCTCTCAGGGTCGATCAGCTTCAGTGCCCCATCGTCCAGATCCATGAATAAATCTTTGCCCTGGAAAAATACAATAAAATATGTGACAATTTTTGTTTATTTTTAGATGTCGCCCGCGTAGAACGAAAGCTTAGCAGTCTGTGGTCTTTCAGACTATGTTCTACATCATTACACAAAGAGAATGGGCCTTCTGCTCTACCTACTCAACAGCAACAAGACCTAAGCATAAGCAAAGACCTTTCCAACGACAAATGTCTTGTTGATGCTTAGCATGTAGATAAAGGTTCATATGTATTTGCCCATCCTTCTTTAATAGAACCGTACAGTCCTTCTGGAGATACCCTTAAACAAACATTCATCCAAAGTCTGGAACTTTCATATTTATTATATTAGTAAGACGTAGTTGTTGGTACGTCTGTTCCTAGAATATTGCTCTCTTCTCGTGTCCCCCTCAGTGACTACAAAACGATTACCAAGTGAAACTATATTGGTACTTACATCGCCCCATCTTGCTGCGTGATCGAGCAAGTCATTGCGCCCGAGACTGAGGTCCACAATGCACTTGTTGACGGCGCGGCTCGAGCGCTCCGGAGTCAGCTCCTCCTCGCCGATCTCTACCCAGCCCAGCGACCGCACGAAGAACCTCACCGCGCGACCTTCCAGCTCCCCGCGCGCTGGGTAACTGCGACGTCTACAACAAATTAAAGGAAACATAACAATCATGTCTAAAACTACATTTATAATGGCTAAATACTGAAACTAATCTTTAAGTAAACTCACAAACTAACGTCAAAATTTTAATATAATTTGGAGTCTAAAGACCGACAAGTTAATTTGACCCAGCGGATGCAAGTGAAACTATTATAAATTATGATAACTCCATATTGCCCTTTTCTGTCATTTTCTACGTCCATTTCGTAGTTTATGTACATATTTTCTGACAGAACCAACCGATAGTAACGCCTCTCCCACTAGGCTAGACTTTTTAGACTCTCTTATATTTGAATCTCTTTTCAAAATTCTGCCGCATACCAGCTGAATACCATACATACTTGTAAGAGATCTCTTCCTTCCTCTTCCGTTCTTCAACATCGACGTGGTCGAGGGCGCCACTAGTAGTGCTCCTCACCACGGAGCTGGCCATGTCGTACTTGGCGTCGAGGCTGGAGCAGTCGCGCACCATCGACAGGCGCTCCTTGCCTTCGGGGCGAGGCAGCTCGCGCTGGATGGTGCCGCTCTTGATGTGCCAGTAGTATGGACCGTCCGCATCTGACCAGTGTAAATTGAACTTTTAGTACTTGATGGCTAGGTTCCTACAGACTAAATGCCTACTTTGCCAATGCCTACATTGCCTTGCCATAACATAAGGCAGGGTATTTTTTTTTAAATCCCTTCACATACCAATAAAGGTCTCTACCTACCTTCATGTTTCTCCCAGCCTGGCGGTAGCGGCGGTTCCTTCTTTGGCCTGAGTTTGACAGGTACAGCATAGAGATCGTCATTGGGCCCCGCACAGTGCGGCACGGGGCCCGCATGACTCTTCTCCGAGTCCTCCCTGTCCGCCCTCTCTTTCTCCGGAGGGGGAGAGTCTTCCCCCCCGTTCTGTGGCGGCGTGATTAGCCCGCTTTTGTCACTAAAACAGGAAGAAACATTGTATAATAACAAGAAGAAATAATTAAGCTTTTTGCTGCTTTAATTAGCAATTGAGGGCAGAAAAAAAACAAAATAAATAGGATGAAGTATCTACTTCTTGATAACTCCTCTTTTTTTAATCAGGTTTCAGATGAAGCAATGCAAAGGTGCTTAGTTTAAATCTACTCCTAATTGCTATTGTTCCTTAGTGTAGGTTACTCATACTAAATCTACTCTAACCGACTTTTAGTGATAATTTAATGACTCTGAGTGTAAAGAGCCTTTCTTTTTATAATTTTAGTAAATTAAAAAAAATATTCTGTGAAACATTCGTTGTGAATACGACATATTGCTTACATAGTGGTAAAAACAACGGATGCATGTCTGAGGATGTTTTGTCATGAACAACAAGCTAATTAACAACATTGTCATACAGTGAGCGTGGGAGAGGCATTTTGTTTGTCATTATAATGCTATTTAGTACGTAGGTGATTGGATTATCTAATGAGAATTAGATAAAACTTTTTCTATGGTTCCTTACATTATAATCTTTTAGCTAGGAATGTTATAGTGCCCAGGGATTGACTTGGCACATCGGACAAAGGATTAACCTTGTTGTCTACGTGCCAATTTAAATCTCATACTATAAATTAGTATATGCAGTCTTTATTCTGCCAACACATTACTAAAAGCCTAGAGACGAAGCAAGTACAGTAATAAGTAGCTTATGTTTAGTTAATACTAAAAAAAAAAGGTTAAAGGTTTCGACCCATGACGGGCTCCATTTTCCGCAACTCCACGACTAGCGCGTATTTTGCGTGAATACACATATCTTTGAATTTCTTCGCCGATATGTGCAGGTTGCATCACGATGTTTTCCTTCACCTGAGAGCGTCGGTAAATATGTACATATGAAAATCGAAAAACACATTGGTACATGGCGGGATTCGAACTCGGGACCTGCAGTTAATACTAATGTTTAATTACTACTTACTTTACTTTCGCACCTGGAGAAGACGCTTCGTCTTCAACTCTGAAAATAAAATAAAAACTCAATTATTAATAATCTAATTATAATATGTAAATGTTAAAAGTATGGCGTAGATTATTAATAATCATTAAATGGAAGTGGGAAGAGAGTGGTATCCAAAATACGTCAGATGGAAGACTCTTCTGCCTAGCCCTGTAGTGTGCAGCGTGAGTTGTTTAGTAAATATCGACACAATCGCCCTTATTCCGAAATGTATAAAGTACAGCGACAAACGTGTATCAATAAGTCGTCGATTATACGATACTGGAGGACACTGGGAACTAAATAAGATAGACCAGGGACAATTGGACCAAATTATGTATCATAAGAAGTACCATTAACAAGGATGTTCTGTATAATTTATACCAGGGGTCTCATTGCACCAGATAATGTATCATAAGAATTATCAGGAACAAGGATGTTCTGTATTTTGAATAAATTTAATGAATGCACCAGAATCAAACGTAGAAAGTACAACAGTAATAACGCTGATTCTCGTTTCGGAATAAAGCGGATTGGTTATAAATGTTATATTATTTTAATAAATTAATGCTACAAACATACACCACAGCTGTAACTAATTTAATGTATTCTTAAAGATTTAATTCAATTAAATTCTTTTAAAAGTATTTGAGAGCAAAGTTTACTATTAAAACCTCGAGGCTTGAAAATTAATATAAAAGTTTCAGAACGATAATTCCACGGCTTTCTAGAGCTTTTTAATCTGTTGCTTCGGATTGTCTCTACGATAGCCAGAGATTAAATTATAATTAAATTATATTGTTAATTGCAATATTATTAAGTTTTCTTTTGTTTAATGACAAAAATGATGATTTTTTTCCCAATGTAACATTATTACTAAGTATTATTATATATATTTTTAAACATTACTAAGTGGCAATCGAGCAAGTGGCCATGGATTCGCTGAAATAGCGAAGCGTCAGCTGCCCATAGACATTCGCAATTTTAGATGCGTTGCCTACCCTGGATCTTCGGAGGAGTAGACGCACAGCAAGACGATAATTCCTCTTCCCACCATTTCTTTATAAGAAAACGATAGGAAGGGAAAGTGGACTAAGATTAGGCCTCTGGCACCACACTCGTCAGACCAAACACGGAATAGCTTCCATTTGACGACTGTCTTCTGTGTGGTCGTGGTATGACAGCGGGCGAGCCGGACAATTTGTGCGACGTTTTGTCTCTAGCCATGGACACCCATAGCTATAGTAACAAATAGCAATTTATTATGAATCAATGTCCTAGTATTATAACTTGAGTTTAATAATTATCTCTCTATTGTCTTGTAATGATTATTATTTTCATTGTTTAATCCATTTCTATTCTTTACGTAGCCAGTGCCCGGGCATCACAAGGGCAGACACAAAGAGATATTATACATAGAGGTAGCACTCCATACTAATTTGACGTTAAAAAGCGTGCCAAGAAAGAAATTATTAAAAAAAAAAAAACTTGCCAGTATCATGAAAAAAATTTCCAAGTTTGGGAAATTGTTTGATTTTTTTACATTTTTAAAATAAACAGTAGAATAAACTAAAACATTCATTAAAACGTTAATTATCGTTTTTCATTATTATTATTTTATTTAAAACAATTTAAATCCAAATAATTTTTAACAAAGATCATTTTTGTTTTATGGTTGATATAAATTTTTAATTAGCGTTTTAAAAATGTTTCTATTAATTATTATATTAAACTTTAGTAAATACTATGAAATACAATTTAAATTTGAGAAAAGAGGTTACACTCGGTCGACTTTTTATGTCGGCAAATGTAATTTAGAGGTTAACACTTAGGGAGATTTCCCTACATTGGACCTCCGGAGGTCAAAGAAAATGCCTCACTTTTAGGTATCGAGTGTTCCATCTACAGTATAATATATCTTTGGGCAGACAAATCAACTCTACGCTTAAGAGGTCAGCACAGAGGTTGAATAGCATATGTTACTTTTCATCTACTTTCTAATAAAAAATAACATTTTCTTTATCGAGCTTTAGGTTTTTTAATTTTTGATTAAGTTAAAAGATATATTTTATATGTTATATACAACGTTCACAGTTTTTCTGTAACGTCTGTAATGCATTGCACCCGTACGAAGCTGGGTCGGGTCGCTCGTTATACACATAAACCTTCCTCTTCAATCACTGTATCTATTAAAAAAACCGCATCAAAATACGTTGCGTAGTTTTAAAGATTTAAGCATACATAGGGACAAAGAAAGCAACTTTGTTTTATACTATGTAGTGATTCTAATTCTAAAGCTAATATGCAATGTAGTTCGACGCATGACGAACTCCATTTTCCTTCACTCCACGACTAGCACGTATTCTGCGTGACTTCACACATATCTTCGAATTTCTTCGCCGATATGTGCAGGCATCACGATGTTTTCCTTCACCGTAAAAGCGTCAAGAAAACATGTACATATAAAAATCGAATATCGAAAAAGCACATTGGTACATGGCGGGATTCGAACTCGGGACTTGCAATTTACAAGTCAAGAGCTAAACCCCTGTGCCACCGACGCTCTTAATCTAAGCTAACCTTTGAATATTGCTTTCATAAAATACATACTTTTAATTAACAAATGTTTGGAATACTTTACTATTGTTACGCTCTCGTTGCGTTAAATATTTTTTCCTTTTAAAAAAATTATTCTCCACAACTACATTCTTGAATAGAAATAACAAGTTTCGAAACTCTTTTAAAGTTTTATTTAGTTTACATTTCAAGAGATTTTGCTCCAGCAAAGTATACAAACTTTGTCTTTACAAACTCTTGAAATGTTATTCAAGAATCCATTTATTTCTCTCAACTGAACATTTAATAAGTTTTCTATTTTATTCATACTTAACTGAAATTAATTTATAAACAATTTCTGACTAAAATCATGAAGAATTCTATTAAAAATAGCCACACTTAGATCGATAATTAGTCGCTGAAGGGCTTTTTAAATGAAGAAAGTAAAAATCTACACTAAGGGATAGCTTAAGTAATGCTAAATGCTTAAGTAATGCTCCATTTTCTCGCAACTCCACGACTAGCGCGTATTTTACGTGACTTCACACATATCTTTGAATTTTTCGGCGGTATGTGCAGGTCGCCAGTTATTTTCTATTAAAAATTAAAATTTAAACAAACCTTTTTAGTGCTCCTTTTAAGCCAGCGTTGAAAGATTTATACCACATTTTCTAATCAGCCAGTATTTTCAGATTGTAAACAACGCGATAGATCAGAGTGGAAAACAAAACCATTTGTAATCCAAGTTTATTTCAAGGAACGAGAATAAAGGTTATCGACCTAGGAACGACTTGAAGTAAAGCATGACGCTTCGAATTGTCTATTATTCGAATTACATTTGTCTAGAATTTTAGTTATATTTGACAGAGAATAAAAAAGATGTTTCAATGTCCATGTTTTATTTTTTTTATTGTTTCCACTAATAAAACACTGGATTTGAAAATTAAAAGGAAAAAATGATTTATTGTAATCTAAAATGCCTACAACAGATTGATCCAGGATCCAAGATTAACACGTTAGCATTCTGTATTTTAGAAGTTTTAAGGCAGTATTTTTTTTAACTGCTTGTACCTTAGATATTGTAATATCTATACTAATATTATAAAGAGAGAAACTTTGTATTTTTGTATATATTGAAATAACTCAAGAACTACTATACCGATTTCAAAAAACCTTTCACCATTAGAAAGCTACATTATCCCCGAGTAACATAGGCTATATTATTTAATTCTACGCGGACGAAGTCGCGCACTACAGCTAGTTATTTATAAAACTATAATATGAAATTTCCATTACACCAAATCAAAGTTAAACTAGCGTATAAGTCCAATGACCTGAATGATCATCGTTGCATATATCTGCTTAGTGGATTCACTCATGCGATCAACAAAATTATCTATTTTGGTTCACACGCGTACATTTGTATGTAATAGTGGGTTTCCCTTGACGAACCTGCTTATTTGATCCTCTCTCTTTAAAAATATAGGTAAACTAGCTGTTGTGCGCGACTTTGTCCGCGTGGAATTAAACAATATAGCCTATGTTACTCGGGGATAATATAGCTTTTTAATGGTGAAAGAATTTTTGAAATCGGTCCAGTAGTTATTGAGTTATTTCAATACAAATAAAAATACAAAGTTTCTCTCTTTATAATATTAGTATAGATATAGATAGCTGCATTGGATTATTGCATTAGATAAATAAACATATTCTATTTAATGTGAAAAATAAGAAATTGTTTGTATTAAAAAAGCCTTGTTGATCTAAATACGTTTTGTACCTTTATCACCTTCAGAGTTACGTGAACCAAGGAATATAATAGAAACAATAAGGCGTAGGAGGAAAGAGGAGGGGCCAGGAGGGGAGGCTACGTGACGATCCCGACTTTTATTTCAGCTGGAAATTCCTGTAAAGTCCGTGTTTACGTGTGGCCCAAGTTATAAGAGTGGGCGGTTTACTTGAAATAAAATAAACAATAAAAAATATTATAAGCTGAATTATTATTTTTCCACATTTAGAAAACAAATATGTGGTCTATTTGTGTTGAATTATGATAAATTGATCTGAGACGAAATAAGCTAGATTTTTGAAGGATTTTTTATTTTTAGTGTCTCTCTTAAATCTGGTCTCTATTTCAAGATTGAAGAGAGATTGTGATTTAAAGTTCTTAAGTTAAATAATAATCCTTTAACTCATTAAAAACGCTATTCTTTTGTTACTTGCACCGTATAGAAATAGCTTCCGCTGCCAGACAAATAAATGGTGTATTTCGTAAAAGAAAAAATACATGGTACCTTGTCGCAGTAACAGGATCTCTGATTTCAGCCAAGAGTCACTCGAATAAAAGGAAAGCTTATTTTGACAAAGTCGCATCTTTTTACTACTTCCAGTATAATACATTTATAAACATGCATTTATAAAATACTAGCTGTTGTACGTGACTTTGTTCGCGCAGAATTAAATAATATAGCTTATGTTACTCGGGGATAATGTAGCTTTCTAATGGTGAAAGAATTTTTGAAATCGGTCCAGTAGTTTTTGAGTTATTTCAATACACACAAAAATACAAAATTTCTCTTTTTATAATATTAGTATAGATAAGTCGAGCCGTCGAACATGGATCAGCGAGAGTCCAAAAACTGCGATATGCCTCTCGCTTATAGAGGTTTCTCTTTAATCCGAGTTTCTCGCTTATGGAGGTAGCTCGTCGAGACCAGAGAATGACCTGGCTTATAGAGGTTTCTCGCTTATTGAGGTTTGACTGTAGTTTCGGTTTTGATTTACAAATACTGTGTAGTAGCACATGAGTAGAAAAAGTGTATAATTTATACTCATGTGGTAGTAGTTTTAAAACGCTTATCACTTTTTTTTAGGAGAAAGGGGCAAAAGAGCAGTGGATCAACTAAATTAATTGGTCCTACGCCTATGGATATCTGCAACGCCAGAGGGACCACAGATGTGTTGCTTTTGAGGGCCCCTTCTTTACTGAATTTGAAAATAGAAAAGGCTATTTTACCGTCTTTAGTATATTATAAATACTGTAAATACGTTCTGATTTCTAGTATATAAAAACGTGAAAGCCTAATTTATCTATACAAATATTATAAAGAGAGAAACTTTGTATTTTTTAATGTTTGTAAGTATTGAAAAACTCAAGAACTACTGGGCCAATTTCAAAAATTCTTTCACTATTCGAAAGATACATTATCCCCGAGTAACATAGGCTATATTATTTAATTCCACGCGGACGAAGTCGAGCACAACAGCTAGTCATTTATAAGCTTATCTATTTTTAAAACTTTTCAAAAGTGATATCATTCTATGACATTTACCTATTTGGTCACATCTCAGAAGGTCAATTTGAATTAACAATTCAGTGAAAATGTCAGAGGTTTAGATGTCTTAAAATAAACGTGTTTTTGTTACTTTCGACACCTTTTATTTGTCTTGTTTAGCCTGACCTATATGAAATTCGCGAAGATTCAAAAGTAAAATATATAGGCATATTCTATTAGATATACTAGTACGTGGATACTAAACGCCCAAATAACAAGCGTAACACCTACTAATTACCGTGCATTAAAGTAAAACAGGGTGGTTACGAAAAGTACATTTGCTACGAAGCGATTCCATAGCGAACGTCAAAAATGTATGAAATGACAATGACGTTCGATATCTCACACGTGACAAGCACATGACTTAACGAATCGTCAGTTTCAAAAATTTTTGTCAATTCCATCTGCGATATTACCGATCGAAAAACTATGGGTAGCCACTAGTTCACATTAAATCCCTGTTCGCACCAGGATAGTATTTTACTTGAGTACCAAGTACCCGAACAAAGCATTTACTAATCTACTATACTAAAATGTTACTGTTCAGACACGCTTAGTTACTCAATTACTTGCTACTAAAATACTATTCTGGTGCATACGAGGCGTTACGTTTGCGAGCGTAGTATTTCAATATTGCAACTGAAAAGCGCACTAACGAGGCATTAAGAGCGTAAAGCTCGAGTACTGCGGGGCGTCAAATGAACTATAATTATGCGGAGTTACGTTGCTTTAAACTTTTTTCACTAATTATGATCAGGACTTTCACCGTTTAATTGCATTATATGATATAAATGACTCGAAAGTATACTGAATAACCTCCTTCTGTTGGAAGCCGGTTAAAAAGGAACTAACAATGGTACATTGGGTGGGTACTTTAAAAGTTGGATGGATTCCAATTTGATTTTATGGTAAATTCAAAATGTATCAAATAGAAACCACAATGAATTGGTCTTGTTCTGTGAAAGTAGTTTTTACAGTGAAATTAATCAAGTCCTTGTGTATGAAAATGAAAGTCGTTTAACGAGCTTTAGTTTGATCTTATATCAGTTTCTCCCAGAGATTTGAAACGATTTGATCCGAAATTAAATGAGAAACATACATTAAGATAATTACATGTAAATTATATTGTCCATTAAGCATAATTAAGTCGAAATTATGACCAGGAAAGTACAAAATGAATTCTTTTTTTTTATAAGAAATCGACGCCTATTTACATCTGCAATACCAGAGGTACCACAGATGCGTTGCCCGCCTTTTAGGAGGTGATACGCTCGCTTCTTGAAGGACCCTAAGTCGTAGCGGTTTGGAAATACCGCCGAAGACAGACCATTCCACAGTGCGGCTGTGCGAGGCAGTTTCGGGAAAACCGCACGGTAGAGGATTGCCAGCCATCAAGGTGGTGGAAACTGGCGGTCTTGGGTTAATTCATTGTAAAAGTGACATTAAAGTCTAAATTATTCGTATACTTAACTTTATTAATTACTTAAAACTTCTTATTATTTTAAGTAATATGATTTAATAATCTCAAATTTAAACCAAAACTTAAAACTGCACTATCGAGGTGCTTATGATAAGACATAGAGTTCGTCTCTAAAAAGGCACAATGAAATTTATCTCACATCTTCACCTACGTTCCTGAACGAAGCCTCGCTCGCTCCGGGAATGCAATAACTCACCCACTGCATTAAACTAAAATTGTTGGTCCAAGTTACAAGCTGAGCGAGAAGCGTAAACGGAAAACTAAATGCATCCAGTTACGCGTTAATATTATCTTAAGGTTTCTTAAATTCAACAATACACTTTAAATCGATACAAAAAGTAAATACAAGAAAATAAATCTAAGGAAGCATAAATTCTTTTCACCGATATTTGTCTACATATCAATTCTTGTTTTTGATTTTTTGTTTTCCATATTCTGAAAATTGCCACCTTCGCATAAGGATAATCAATAAAATTAGGTTAAATCTTCCTTTTCCTTTCATATATGTTTACTTATAAATCTAACTATAGTAATTGAAAAGTTATTATCCCGCTATACGTTTATAACTTGTACCACACGCTAAGCATTATGTTGGTCGCCGGATGTTGTTCTCTGCGCTGCGGCGGCGGGCCATTAAACAAGCGTTTGTGGCTCGTTTGCTTTAAACTTGATACTTGTTTTTGAAAACATTTATCGGATTTTACAAACGTTATAACAGAAAAGAATAACTTATAAAGTATTTTTCCTGCTTAAAGTTTTAGAAATAATTATACGACAAAGCTTTTTTTTAATTGAAAAAAATCTATCATATTTTGAGGTTTTTTCGTTTATCAAAATAAAGACAGTATATTACGTAAGAAGTAATTCAATTCTCATTTTCAAGCTTATGGAGAAGTATGGAAGTGCAATTATTATGAAGGAGAAAATCTCAGAAAGATGATTTTGAAATAAAATAGAGAAAACTAAAAAGTCTTTACAATAAAATACAAAAACAGAGAATTTATCGTATCATCGGAAGTTTCGTGGCCCAAGGCGGAAGCTTGCAGTAGCGATCAATGCATTACGACTGCGCAGTGCACAGGTCGCCGCTCCCGTGACGTCACATGCTCCGAGCTGCATCCAGGCACTATATACCTAGATAGGTCGTAAATCTATATGACGCCTCGTCTGTGCTATAGTTACGTATCTACATACTAGTACTACATAATAGTAGCTGTTTATTTTGTTAAGATTGACATGTTCTAATGAACAAAAGCGCAAAAAAAAATAAAGAGAAAATAAAATCTACACAAATATTAAGTACTGTATTTCAAACCCAAATACATTGGACTTGCCGTTTAAGGCACTTAGGTACTCTTTAACGGTAGTTGCCATTGTTTAAACTAACTAATGTTATAAAGAGAGAATTTTAAAAATTTCAAAAATTCTTTGACCATTAAAAAGCTACATTATCGCTCAGAAACATAGACTATATTAATTAATAATATAATATAATTTAATTCCACGCGGACGAAGTCGCGCACAACATCTAGTTACTAATATTATAGATGCGAAAGTTACGATGTATAGATGGAAGTTTATTTGAAGATCTCTTACACAGCTTAACGTTTCTTGACGAAATTTTGTACAGATGTAGAACATAGTCTGGAAGGACACATACCCTAGTATCGATAAACGAGTAATAGTAAATTCTTGAGCAAAAATAATGTCTTAAGCAATCACTTTTATTTTATAGTCAAGAATCCTTACCAAGTTCGAACTTAAAATCGTATGAATTCTCGGCGAAGAATTAGGCTTTCCGCACATCCAACGTTTTACTCGCCTCCAACGAAAGCAGTATAAGACCCATACATGTTCAAACAAGGCTTTTAATTATGTTTTCCTTTAGATCAACGTAAACGAAGTCCCGGGCGACAACTAGTTACTCATACTTTCAACTATTTGAGTAACCATAGAACTAAAAGTAACCTAGATATGTCATGTATCTTCAACGTTTGAAGAGCTTATTGTCTTAGACAAAGTACTAGGCAGGTCTAGGCACGTAGGACAAAAGGCTTATAGGACAAAGGCGCCTCTTCACATCTAATTCCTTTTTTATTACTTCTTTTAAAGAGAAAATGGAACGTATAAAACTTTGAAGTCTATAATAAAATAGCTTTTTAACTCTCAGACCTTTGCACGTCAATACTTTACGTCAATACTTTTGTAAAATTAAATTACTTTTAATTATATTTGTAAAAGCTTTTGCTCGTGACTTCGTCAACACGGAATTTTAAAAAATAGCCTATGTTACTCAGGAATAAAGTAGCTATCTAATGGCGAAAGAATTTTTGAATTCGGCACAATAGTCCTTGAGTTATTTCAATACAAACAAGAATACAAAAATACAAAGTTTTTCTCTTTATAATATTAGTATAGATAGATTTATTTCACTGTACTTTCGTTAGTACTCGTAGTTACTTCAAACTGTTGCTACTTAATCCTTCCATTACTGTACCAAAGAGCTGCAGACATTTTTATTTCGTTTTAACTTTTTTATTCCTTCTAGGAAATGTAATTCAGTTTTTTGTTACGTTTTTAATATGCCTGAACTGCAGATTAAAGTAATATTTAGTGTTTGTTGCTTTTGCGTAGATTCAAAATGATTTTATGAAACGAGTTAATTTTAATGATGTTGCAATTAGTACAATAAAAACATTTTTAAGTAGCTACGTTATTTTGATTTTTAATTATAAATGATGTAGTATTTAATTTAATTTATCTTATTTTGTAAGTAATTATTGTATTTTAAGATACTTTACTTAAACTTAAGTATTTGTTAGCATTCTAGAACCAACATTAATCTATATCTATACTAATATTATAAAGAGTGAAACTTTGTATTTTTGTATGTATTGAAATTTCAAAATTAATGAGCCGATTTCAAAATTTCTTTCACCATTAGAAAGCCACATTATCCCCGAGTAACATAGGTTATTTTCACGCGGATGAAGTCGCGAACAACAGCTAGTATTTAATAAATTACAAACTTACAAGTTGTATAACCAAATATCTATCAACACATATTGCAAGTACCTATATAAAGCAAGCAATCGGAATGTGAGCGAATCGGAAATCCATTTCGTATTAAACTATATCCGTACAGTGATCGAGTGCGCGACTGTATTTTGAATAACATCCGTTTGTGTATTTAGACTCCTTTTTCACTAAGCAATTTACCGCACGACTGTACTCCGTGTGACTACTATTGGACCGTCAATTGAGTTAGTGACTAAAACGACTTTTTAATTAGGTGATAGTGGGAAAGGTATATAGTTTATTTTTAATTGATTTGGCGGGCGTAGGTATATATCTAAAGGACATACAATAGCTCACTGCTTACCCTATTTATGTCAAAAGTGTCACAAAATCCTTTTCGGAAATTAACTGTTGTATTTTGTTTTGTGTGTTCTATTCTTAAATTGATTTTCCATATACATATTAGGACAAAACACCTCGGTAACCTAAATAATTGAGGCAAATTTTATGTTACTAAGTGCAGATTAAAATAGTTATAATAGTTACGCTTGTCTACCGTCGTTAGTCGAGCTAGTGGAAATACATTTAAGCGTATTGCACGCCATCTATTATTGATTTCTATGTACTAATGACTTACCTTCTGTTGTCTAGGTAGTTATCGTAGACGTCAGCCATGTTTTTGTCGTCATGCATATCGTAGAGATCGCTATAGATGGCGCTGTCGAGGCGCGAAGGGTCCAAGTGGTAGTTAGGATTCTCGTACGAGAGTAGACCATTCTCTGTAACAAGGGAAATTATAATTTTAAAATGCGAAGCTATTCTACAGCGAACGTTAATGTATGGAATTGACAATGACGTTCGTTATCTCACACGTGACATGACTTATCGAATGTCAATGTCAGTTTTATACATTTTTGTCGATTCCATCAGCGATATCGCCAATCGAAAAGTCATTTGGGTGTGACTATCTTTTGGCTTGGTTGCTGTTTGAAGGAAAAACCGGCTCCTACGAAAATAGACGTAGGTCATAAAATGAAATTTTAGAAAGGACCTACTTTAGTGAAAATTAGGAAACGACCATTATCTATTCGAAATCATATAATTAACAAGATCAATCAAACATACATTATTATTTGAATCTAATAAAGATTGCCTAAGCAGTAGTAGCAGTGGCTATGATTCCGCAACTCCACGACTGGCGCGTATTTTGCGTGAATTGCCTAAGTATTAAAACTGTTTCTGCTCGTTGGTTTCATTAAATATCAAAGTATCACGGGTACTAAAACGTGTTCAAAGAGGTTTCAATGTGAACAGAAACAGAGGTTGGCAACCGTAGCATCGGAAGCTATGTCGCCAGACGCCGGCACTTGTCGGGCATCGTAAGCCGACACGGAAGCCGTATTACGTCTCATCTGCAACGTATTACAGGCAAATACCATACCTTTGTATACCGCGGTTGGCAACCGTGGGTTTTCACTACCAACATTATGAAAAAATGTCAAACCGATAACTGAGTTTTAACAGGTAATTTGTCAGTAAAAATCTAGCACAACATTAACCTTTTATAATAAATTTTGAGAATGTACTTCTCTCAGTAGAGTAAAAATAAATGTACATTAGTTTAAAAATTCTATTAACAGTTCGTATTATTAAACTTAACACATTAAACGACTCTTTTCTTGCTTTAACACTATAAATATCTTCTAAAGTAAACTAAGGTTCGACCCATGATGGGCTCCATTTTCCGCAACTCCACGACTAGCGCGTATTTTACGTGACTTTAGACATATCTTTGAATTTCTTCGCCGATATGTGCAGGTTGCATCACGATGTTTTTCTTCACCTAAGAGCGTAAAACACATTGGTACATGGTGGGATTCGAACTCGGGACTTGCATTTTACAAAGAGCTAAACCCCTGAGCCACCGACGCTTTAAACATCTTCTAACATTGTTGCTACTTTATTTTGCTGGACGTAAACGTAAGCTTAAATCGTTAGAGACTCGGGTTACAGAGTATGCGACTAAATTGTGTACTGCAAGTTTATTTTATAACCTTATGTAGTATGTTCAATGTTTACTGCACCTCTTAAAATGTTAGTGTTATACAGTGTTAATGTCTTGAAAGATGAGATTTTATTCCAATCCGTAATGGACAAACTACATAGGTAAAACTCCCTTATTAGGAAAAAATGTATAAAGTACTGCGATAAACGAGAACCAATAATTTGTCGATTAAACGATACTGAAGGACACTCGGAACTAAATAAGATAGACCAGGGGTCTCATTGGACAAAATTATCATAAGAAGCACCAGGAACAAGGATGTTCTGTATTTTGGAATAAATTTTATGAATGTACCAGTACCAAACGTAGATATTACAACAGTAATAACGCTGATTCTCGTTTCAGAATAAAGCGGGTAAAGTCTGTACTATTTCCTTGTGCTCACATAACGTTATAACAACTCTTGTTAGTTAACAATTTCACTTCCTATCATTTTTTTCCTCGCAACATGATCTCAATTAACGAAATTCAAACATTGTAAATACGAGTATGTATCAAAATTATCTGCCATATGTTTATTTCTACGTTAATATGATCTTAAAAGAATTACCTTCGGTTTAAAGGCCATAAAAGCTGGACAGAGTTGCACCACAAAGTTGTCGCATAATCTGTAGCGCTAACAACCCTAGTCCCCTAACGGTTATGTTCGTGGCGTTACGATTATGTTTCTTGTACGGACGAAGGGCTTAGGGTTGTCATTCATGGCTTTTTTTAAATCTTCAAACTTTCACAACATCGTTGTTTAATGTTTTACATCGTAATGTTTGAATTATTTTTAAGATAAAATATTGATTTTATATTAGGTGTTTCAAGACTACATTTTACTTTTATTAATATTAGATATCAAAAGAAAGAATACCCTATTTTTCATTTAAACATAGTTAAATGCTTACTAATATAAAAAATATCCTAATAGCTTCAAATTATAATTGACAACCAACATTAATAGAAAATTATATTGGCAACCGAACATAGCACACGTATTTGTAATAAAAATTTAAGAAGCTATAACAGAAAAGGTAAGGATTGGATTGCCACATTTACCGACCTCGTATTTACTATTATAGTAGTTATTTAAGTTGTGACTAAAACGAAATTAAATTTCACTACATTGAATTTGTTAAAACAGAGCAAGCATCAGAAAAACATTATTTTCAGCCATAGATTAAAAGAACCAGATGACACATGACATATGTCATATTGACAGCGACTGAAACACATTTATACGAAGTATACGTAACGTGACAAAGACAGTGACATAGATCTATGGTCCCATTCTCCGTTTGCGTTTTTTTTTGTTCTGTTCAGAAATAAGACGCAAACAGATGTGACGTATCATATAACATTGTGGCGCTCCAAGCGTATTTTCGGTGAACAATTTTTTCTTACGTCCCAGGCAAAGGCTTAAGATATGATGTTATTAGTTTAAAACCGTAAAGTGATACAATCACAACATACATATGACGTAGTCAAAGGTTTTTTGGTCCCTCAACCGTATACGCTAAAGCTAATTCTATATCTTTCTCTTTCTACGGTTTCAGCTGATATATTTTCTCAGGCTAGGCGTGCAGAAATGCACGTCAGATAAGTCCCGTCTGTGTAAGTTACTCTATGTTTAAAAATTAATCACAGATTAAAAAAAAATAACAGACGAGACGGATTATATTTACTTGGCCTTGTTTACTTCACGCTGGCTGGCGATATTTTTGTTTTAATTAAGTGTGAAAAAATCGTTGACACTACGCAGTTGCTGTGTGCGAATTAAAAAAAATAGAAATTAGTTGCGGTCCAATGAGAGTCAAGGATTTTACAATTACTTTTGTTGCTAAAAACGTAAGCAAGTAATGTTGATGTTCAGGTATAGTTAATTTTAATTTAATAAAATAAAATCATACATAGTAATAATTTCCTTATACAATAATAAAAATATTAATATTTCACCTTTTCGTATTGCAATATAAAGTAAGGTAAGGTAAGATTCGACCCATGATGGGCTCCATTTTCCTTCACTCCACGACTAGCGCGTATTTTGCTTGAATACACATATCTTTGAATTTCTTCGCCGATATGTGCAGGCATCACGATATTTTCCTTCACCTAAGAGCGTCGGGTAAATATGTACATAAGAAAATCGAAAAACACAATGGTACATAGCGGGATTCGAACTCGGGACCTGCAGTTTACAAGTCAAGAGCTAAACCCCTGAGCCACCGACGCACTTAATAATTAATTAACTATGCTGTTAATTGCAATATATTGCTTGCTTTGTACACACCATAAAGTACACATGCAAAAATCCTAGCGTTTCAAACGCACGACATTGAAACCCCGATATGTATGGATGGAATGTATGGAATTCTGACCGTGCACTATGAACCTGAAACTATTGCATGTCATGTATTACTGTTGTTATTTACATTCATATGTTAATGTACATTTTTTTGCAATTAAAAACGATCAGTGGACTGAAATAATGAGTGCCGCAATGTAAAGTGTTAACCATAGAACTGACTGCCAACTCCTACCGCTTTATTCCGAAACGAGAATCAGCGTTATTACTGCTGTACTTTCTACGTTTGGCACTTCATAAAAATTATTCCAAAATACTGAACAACCTTGTTCCCGATACTTCTTATGATACATTATGTGGTCCAATGAGGCCCCTGGTCCATCTTATTTAGTTGAAAGTGTCCTGCAGTATCGTATAATTAACGACTTATTGGTCCTCGTTTATCGCAGTACTTTATACATTTTTTCGGAATAAGGAGGCTACTGTTCAATGAGGTCTTTTTACGAAGGAGGAAATACAATTAAAGTATTTATTTTGCCATCGTGTAATTAGTAAACGTTCTTTTAAACTTTAAAAATCTTCCATTTCTCTTGCGAACAAGCTCTTGGGTGCTATCCAAAGTTCTTTTCGATTGGCGATATTGCTGATAGAATCGATAAAAATGTATGGAACTAACAAAATCATTCGATAAGTCATGTTTCATTCATTTTTGACGTTCGCTATATATTCTATTCTTAGCCAATGCACTTTGGGTAGTCCCCCTGATCGACAAGCCATTTAACTTTACATACGAAATAACTTGCTATAAAAATAATTGAAGCCGCACACAATTATGCAAAAAACCTTTAAAAGTTGCACAGAGGGCCCGCACACCCAGAGCCCACTAATCTCTTGAATGTGCAAAGTTAAGTCGTTGTTAACGTTAAAGGACACTTCTAGTCAGAGTATATCTTGTGATTTAAATACGTGCATTCTATATAGGCTTTAAAATAACATAAAAATACAGGGACAAAAATTACTTTGTAAGCTTTTTTTATTTTGCTTAACCTAATCATGATTAATTTTATCAAAATCTTCATATTTCGTACCCTATTTACCGCAGGTACACTAAAATACCTCATTCGAAAAAATGTATTTTTTGACTTACACCTATATCCGTAGGAGCCATTTATTATAAAGTATGGATAGATTATGTGATAGAAGATATGGGTAAGGAAGTGAATTTAGATTATGACTGCTGTTAGAGATGCATGGAATATACTATGCACACACTACGAAGGGATAAAGGCAGAAGACAGGTTAAAAATTCACATATTGTACCGTTGCTAAGTATTAAAAGGGCAGAAGACAGAGTAAAATATTTTAGTTATAATAAACGTTCATAAGTAAAAGTTGTCACACGTATAAATGGGTTCTTTAAGGGAACTCCTAAGCGTTGTAATTTAGGGAAACCTAATAAAGGGCTTTGCTAACTTTATGTTGACATAAGTACTACTTCCGGATAGGGCTGTGATTATCTGATATTTAATTGGCAAATGCGAATAGAATCAATTAAACAAAGTCAGTTATGTAACAATTTTGTATTTTTGTTTGTATTGAAATAACTCAAGAACTACTAGGCCGTTTTTAAAAATTCTTTCACTATTAGAAAGCTACATTATCCCTGAGTAACATAGGCTATATTATTTTTTCCACACAGACGAAGTTGCGCACAACAGCTAGTCTTTAATATGAGAAAAAGAAGGTTAATACTTCTACAAGATGTAGTTAACAAAGTTAGACAATAATTATATTAACAAATAGGGTTGCCTATTATAACTTGTCGAGTTACATGTTATGTTATAAAAACATTGTGACAACCCTGATAGCGACGGCTATTGATTTTCTCGCGACCTTCTGTCCGTCGGAGCTCGCCAGTCGTCGCACGTACGCTACTAGCACCGCCCCCCGGCTTCGCTCGTCTCCATCGATCTCTCATATTATGTCATAAAGGTACCTTATACATCTTACTAATATGCCAAAGGTTGGATGAAGATTTCATCCTATTTTCAAACATTTCACATGGTGAAAGACGTCTCGGTTTATACGTACAGTCGTAAACAAAACGTGTTAAGACTATAAAGTACTGGTGCAACAAAAGTGAGTAACAAATAAAGGAAACTATGTCGAAAGTGCAAGTCGTTGTTTGTTTCTCGTTATACCGTCTGCATTTAGATTCTATTGTATTTTAACGTTGGTTTCCACAACAGGAACATAGAAATATAACGTCTGTAACATTCTCTTTGTAAACTGAGACAATATATTTTTACCGATTTCTAAATTGGCGTAGCCCAACTCCTTCCATGGAACTGCTACCCTGGTAAAATAATTTTGATATTTTTTTGTTCGAATGATAGAGCTTGAATTTTACGACAGTAGAAACCAAAGCTTAACAGTAACTCAACTTCTTCTTATGTTCTTCAGTGCTATGAATAAATAAATCTGTTTTCTTAGCTATTGTAAAACAGTATATTAGCCTAAGTCAGGTTCAAAATCTATTACTGTCGAACCTGGGTAACCAGGGACCATGATAATTTTCGCTTAAAGAGGTATTTTTTTTATTAAATATAACCTAGCGCTTGACCACGATCCCACCTGCTGATAGGTGGAGATGCGTATAGGTTTCTCTCTAAGCCGAGTTTCTCGCTTATGGAGGTAGCACGTCGGGACCAGAGAATGATTCTCGCTTATACAGGTTTCACTAGGTATTAGGTTCAAGTGTAAATTAATAACCTAAAAAAGTTACACTTTTCAAATCTTCTTCAACTCTTGAACACACTAGGATAGTATTTTAGTCGAGTAGCAAGTTATTTAGTAACTAAACAATTCCGAACAGAAATATTATAGTAGATTAGATTAGTAATTTGTTCAGATACTTGCTACTCGCTATTCGATTAAAATGCCATCCTAAAGCCTTGTTCGCACCAGGATAGTATTATAGTCGAGTAGCAAGTAGCATTTATCCGAACAAAGGATTTACTACTGGTCGGACTCGTTTAAACCTACGCACTAGGGTAGTAATTTAGTAAGTAAACGTTTCCGAACAGCAACATTTTAGTAGAATAGATTAGTAAATCCTTTATTTGCCTACTTGTTTCTTGCTACTCAACTTAAATACTATCCTAGTGTGTACAAGGCTTGAGTTACAAGTCTATGTTACTTACTTTCTCGTTTGTGAAGTCCCATGTTGTAGACGGACGGACTAACAGACGGTCATAGTGTTGTGAAACAGTCACTTTCTAGCACTTTTCATTTAGCACATCACTAGTAGCACTTTTAGAAACTTTTAGTTTAGAGAATTGTTCACTTTCTATAGTAAATATTCTTTAAAGAGAAAATATTAAGATTTAGAGATGTTTTGAAAAATAACCTATGGACCTTGGTCTACTTATATCATCGTATAAAATACAAAAATGTCCCCATCCCACTTCCTACTCTATTCCCTGCAAATATTGACAAGCTTCAGTACAATAGATGCAAGTCTGCTCTAAGTAGACGCGAATAGAAACTAAACAGTTTGCTATTATTTTCGACAATAACTCGATAACCCCATAAGCTACACATTTACCGCCATACACAAAAATAAAGTATAAGCAAAGACCTTTTCAACGACATATGGCTCGTTGCTGTTGAGAAGTAGACTAAAGTCCTTAAGTCTATGCCCATCGTCCTTTAAGCCTTGTACACACTAGGATAGTATTTTAGTCGAGTAGCAAGTAGCAAGTATCCGAACAAAGGATTTACTTATCTATTCTACTGAAATGTTGCTGTTCGGACACGTTTAGTTACTAAATGACTACCCTAGTGCGTAGGTTTAGGCTTAAACGAGTCCGAACAGTAGTAAATCCTTTGTTCGGATAAATGCTACTTGCTACTCGACTAAAATACTATCTGGTACAAGGCTTAAGAAACATTTTGGCATCCCTTTCAATTGCTTATTCATTTTCTAGACACTCTTTTAAATGCAAAAAACATGTTCCAAATACTTCATTATCTGTGTTTCATATTTAAAATGTTTTTCAGAGCAAAATTACAACCTCAGCGACATTTCAATGTAATTAAAAAATATGTAATGAAAGAATCTCCGCGGCTCCGTAACATATTTATGCAAGCGTTGGCTTAATTAATAACTCATAGTTACACATAGATATATAAATGAGTATTTTTGTTTATTCTGTCTTTATTTTACACGTTTTACGATTTATATTTATAAACACAGTAATATAATTCATTATTTTATGATAAAAATTAAAACTAAAACACTAAACTATAATATAAGGCACCGACCCATGATGGGCTCCATTTTCCTTAACTCCACGACTAGTGCGTATTTTGCGTGACTTCACACATATCTTTGAATTTCTTCGCGGATATGTGCAGACATCACGATGTTTCCCTTCACCGTAAGAGCGTAGGGTAAACTATAGTATTTATTGAGTTAAATAAAAAACATACAAGAGGCAAAACGCAAAATTGTTGGTTACAGGGACCCGCTACTATATGCAAAGTGTGCAATGCACACGGGCGCTATCTTTTAGGGGGGGGGGGGTCAAACACAAGGTTCAAATGAAAAATTGAAAAAAAAGTTCTTTGCTTTATTTTAAGCACCTGGCTACTATCAAAAAAGTTAATTCAAAATGCTTTAGGAGCGTCAAAATACTTTTTTGCACACAGGGCCCTAGGTTAACACATTTTACGTACGAGCTATTGCATTAAAAAAAAAAACAATTTTAGCTACATAATATAAGCAAGTTAATAGTTCAATTTCGTGTTACCTTCAGTATGTAGTAACAAGCGTTTCCTTTACACGTAACGCTTGCTTATTGAAACATGCAATATTAGGATGTTATAAAATTCCGATAATATTTATTACTGATCTCTAGAAATAGATAGGCGATTGTTTAGATATAACGGATGCTTAGATTCGATGCAAGGGGCAGGGGGATTACTCAAAATACATGCGCTACAGAGCGATTCGATTGTGATAAAAAATTATGGAACTGACAGTAACGTTCGACATCTCACACGTGACAAGCATGACGTATTAAATGTCATTGACAGTTTCATAAATTTTTGTCGATTCCATCAGCGATATCGCCAATCGAAAGATACTTTTGGTAAACCCTGATGTTTACGACATACAGTTCGACTAATTAACGCTAAGTGCATCTTATAGTTAGTTACTAGTTTATCAAATAGGAATGTGCCCGCGCCATACGGTGATGTCATAACTTTAAAAATATAAAAAGTACGGACTTAATTTGTTATGTACCAATAAGTAAATATTTCTTAAAACAGTATAATTATAAATTCAATAATCAAAATTCTATTAACTGACATCTTATACAGGTTGATCTAAAATTATAAATTTGATTATGCAAGCATCCTGTATATTTAATTAATTCTCTTCGACGCATGTATTTGCATGACCTTGATATGACGGAGTTATTTAAATTCACGTTACACAGTACGACATATGTCACATTTGCATTTTGTATAAGAGATGAAGAGATATTTTTAGTAATTTGTTCTTTTATTTTAGTTTATTTATTAATTAATTATTAGAGCTCGAAAGATTGGCCAATTATTTTATTTTGAATTATGAATAGGTTATGCGAAGAGATATTATACACAGAGGAAGCGCTCCATAGTAATTTGACCGTAAAATGTGTGCCGGGAAAGAAATTATTAAAAAAGAAAAATCTTGCCAGTATCATGAAAAAAAATCCCAAGTTTGGGAAAATGTTTTTTTTTTATTTTAAAATAAATAATAGAATAAACTAAACATTCATTAAAATGTTAATTATCGTTTTTCGTTACTATTATTTTATTTAAAACAATTTAAATCCAAACAATTTTTAACAAGGACTATTTTTGTTTTATGGTTGTTATAAATTTTTAATTAGCGTTTTAAAAATGTCTCGATTAATTATAATATTAAACTTTAGTAAATACTATGAAATAAAAATTAAATTTGAGAAAAGAGGTTACATTCGGTCGAATTTTTATGTCGGCAAATATAATTTAGAGGTTAACACTAAGGGGAATCTCCCTACATGAGACCTCCGGAGTTCAAAGAAAATGCCTCACTTTTAGGCTTCGAGTGTTCCATCTGTAGTATAATATATCTTTATATTATCATAATTTAAAGTTTATTGTGGCTATTATAATGTTACTTAATTACAGTTGTAATTACGACAATTAATTTTAAATGTATTTTTAATCTATTCTTTAAGGACAAATCACTAAAAGTCAAACAAGACCAATTTATTTATTCTACAAATAGAGACGTAATGTTAGGTTATCAGTCTATCTATTATTCACGTCTTGTAACAAACATTTTCGCATAAAAAAATCCTATTTGAAGCAATTTGTTAGAAGCCATAGATGAGCCCATAACGCAGCCCAATGTGTTACACAAAGGTCGTTGACCTCCACATATTGTACGTCCTGTATTTGTCCAAGAATGGTTACAATGTGAATAAACTTTTTGAATTGACCTAATACGAGAAAATACTTGGTTATAACACCGTTCCTAATTCGATTCCAGTATTATAAGCTACTACTCAAGAACTACAGGGCCGATTTCAAAAATTCTTTCACCATTAGAAAGCTGCATTATCCCAGCGTAATATAGGTTATATTATTTAATACCACGCAGACGAAGGCGCGTACAACAGCTAGTAATGTATAAAACTACAATAGACGCGTAACCCTATTAGTAAAATCCACAGTTCATTAGTAATGGGCCCCGCACGCGAACGCAATCCGTCATCAGCACTCCATTTACTACGCGCTATTTATATTAAGGTGCCAATCCATTTTCCTTTTTCCCTTGTGTATTTGATTTGTACTGATAAAAAGATTTAACCTCTGGCTTACAAATAGCATTTTATTTACGCTAATTATGTTTAAAAGCATGACATTTTGGGGCTAATCGTAAATATACGTCTTAAGATATTCGTTTATTTTAGGTTATAAAAATCTTCGACTTTTATGACTTAATATTATCCAATTTGGAATAAATACTTAATAATACATGTGTTTTTATTGAAACTGAGCACTATAATGCAGTTATTTCTATATCTATACTTAATATTATAAAGAGAGAAACTTTGTATTTTCGTATGTGTTGAAATAACTCAAGAACTACTGGACCGATTTCAAAAATTCTTTAACAGTTTGAAAGCTACATTATCGCCGAGTAACATAGGCTATATGATTTAATTCCACGCGGACGAAGTCGCGAGCAACAGCTAGTACTAGATAAAACAACTATTTAAATCAAAATGGCGACGCGCTCTAAAAATAAAAAATCTTTCACCCGTGACGGATCGTAATGTGTTTATAAATTAACATGACTCAACAGAAGGTTATTAAAAGCAGTTAAAAGTAATAATATTTTTAATCTATGTTATTAAATATTGAATATTAAAACATCAAGAACTTTAGTTATTATAATAACAAGCGTGCTATAACAGAATTATTTTAGAAAACATTTATGTTTTGTCAATAGTTTTCATAAAAATCTTATTATTTATGTTATATGAAGTTTTATTACTAGCTGTTGTACGCGACTTCGTCCGCGTGGAATTAAATAATATAGCCTATGTTACTCGGGGATAATGTAGCTTTCTAATGGTGAAAGAATTTTTGAAATCGGCCCAGTAGTTCTTGAGTTATTTCAATACATACAAAATACAAAGTTTCTCTCTTTATAATATTAGTATAGATATAGGTGAAAATATTATTTTGAGTTACATTGTTTTACATTAGATCAATCTAACATCAACACACCGATTGGAATTATATTTTTGATTTCAAAACTTATTAAAACATAGTTTAGACATATATAATTATATAAAAATAATGCAAGGTTTGTGAATGTAAGAATTAAAAATCATAAGAATTTAAATTAATAGAGTAAGGTCAGCATAAATCTTATTTTATTCAATAATTAAGTAGTATATACTACACAAAAAAAAAAAAACGAATTGAGAACGTCCTTTTGGGAAATCCGTTAAATAAACTTAAAACACTTTTGAAGTCACAATTTATCGTAATTTTCGCTCCTGAATCACTTTAAAATACATAATTTTATCTCTGTTTCTAACAAGACAATGAAAGGGATGTCTATATGTATTTGTAACAGTGAAAACCGACGGTTATATAACAGAGTGACGTAGAAGTCCGCAATACAAAGGTAAATCCCTTGTAATCTTTATACAGACCAGATTAACCCATTTCGTTTAATTTTATATATGTTTGTTTAATTTTTATTCTATTTTACAAAATAATAGACACTAATTCAAGAACACGAAGAAATAAACAAAACTACTTAACTATTATTATTACTAATAAATAATTAAATGAATAAAACAACAATTAAAAATGGACTATAACTTGATTTTCTTTTCGGAATTTTAAAGAATTAATATTGCACAATATATCAGTAAAGACTTCCAATTTAATTAATATTTAAAACAAATTTTAATAAACTAATTTAATTACAATCATTAAAAAAAATACTATTTTTTATTATACGTTTTCCAAACATTAATTTACCTTACAACAATCCCAAATAAGAAACACTGAGTACAAACGAAATAACATATATCACAAACTATCTATCCGACCGACGGTTTAACCTTTATTTATTTTTATAACGCGGCTTTTTTTTAAACGATTCATTCGATCTCTACCACGACCGAGCGCAGACTGACTCAGTTGGGGGGAGGACTATAAAAGGGGGAGGCTATAAGGGGGAGGGAACTTCGTAGCATCGACTCTACAGAAAATTATGTAGGAAAATGCATACGCCATTTTTTAATCCTGATGCCTTTTTTAGACTACTGAAGAATAAATATTAAGAAATTTATTTCCGATTTTTTTGCTTAGTACAGGTTTACTAATACATTCAAACCTCTATAAAGCCTTGTACCAGGATAGTATTTTAGTCGAGTAACAAGTAGCAAGCATCTGAACTAAAGATTTACTAATCTACTTTACTAAAATGTTGCTGTTTGGACACGTTTAGTTACTACTCGTAAATTACTATTCTAATGCGTAGGGTTAGGCTTAAGCGAGTCCGAACAGTAGTAAATCCTTTGTTCGGATAAATATTACTTGCTACTCGACTAAAATACTATCCTAGTGCGAACAAGGCTTAAGCGAGAGTCATTCTGTGGTTCCGACGAGCTACCTCCATAAGCTAGAAACTCGGATTAGAGAGAAACTTCTAGAAGCTAGAGAAATATCACGGTCCTTCGGACTCTCGTCTCGCTTGTCCAGGTGCGTTTTATAAATGCGAAAGTGCTCCAGAACGGCTGCACGGATTTCGATGAAATTTTACAGATATAGAACAAAATAGGCTATTTACTATTTTTTTTATTCCGCGTGATTGTTTTTGCTAGCGATGGCAATTTTTTCATAAAAATCATCATGATTTTACACTTTTTTTGTCGTAATTACTTGAAAACGATTGAGAAAGTTATGTTACGTAACATTCGATTGAAAAGTAATGCAGTAAGTAAATTAAAATATTATAGAGTCATGGTATTAAAGTGTTTTTGTAATAATTTCGCTCTGTTTAATTGGTTATACAAATAAATACATTATTTCTTTAGTAGGATAATTTTAATCAAAGCCAAGAAAGTCAATTTTTTTATGTTTATCAGGAGTAACTTAAAAACTACTAAATAGTTTTTTTTTGCACATATCGGCGAAGAAATTCAAAGATATGTGTGTTCACGTAAAATACGCGTTAGTCGTGGAGTTGTTACTGCCCAAATGCCCAAAATGGAGCCCATTATTGGTCGAACCTAAAATATATAAAATACCATATAAAAATAAATTTAGGAATAAGCAGTGTTTCATTTATAAAAGAAATATCAAATCAAATTTGCCAATATTTCTCAAATATTTATCACAGATTAGTTTTCATGATGTATATCAAAAGAACGATGTAAATTCAGCCTATAAAACGTTCTTTGACATATTTAATGTAATTTTTTTGTTGTGTTTTCCCATGAAAAAAGTAAAAATTTCTCAAAGTAAGAAAATCATTTGGTTAACTAAAGGTATCAGAATTTCTATTAAAAACAAAAGAAGATTATACTTAAATGCACTGAAAAATAAACTATTTGCTAAATCAAATAAATACAAAACTTACAGCAAAACATTAAAAAAGGTTATCATGAAAGCAAAGAAAATAAGCAGTATAAAATATTTAGAATCTAGTTGTAACAAAACTAAAGCAACCTGGGACTTGATAAAGAACAAAAATAATCATGTCGATATGTCTGTACCGAGCATTCAATATAAAAATGAAATTCATAGTGATGCATCGGATGTAGCCGAAATTTTTAACAATGCGTTTCTTACACAAAATCAAGGTAATATCAATTCTAATTCATTTAAAGTTAACAGTTTAGCATCTAATTGTAAAAGTATGTTCATGGCACCAGTAACCACTCATGATATAAATAAAATAGTTCACTTCCTAAAGCCAAAAACCAGCGTTGGATATGATAATATCCCCATGTATGTAATAAAGCAAAGTATATCTCTTATTTCCGAACCTATTACATACATCGTTAACCTAATGTTAGAAACGGGAACTTTTCCCAGTGACCTCAAAAACGCACATATCATACCCATTCATAAAAAGGGATCAAAACAAGACCTGGACAATTATAGACCCGTAGCTCTTCTACCGGGCTTCTCCAAAATTTTTGAAAAAGTTATTTATAATCAACTAATGAACTATCTATCAATTAATGAAATTTTAAATGCTAATCAATACGGATTTCAAAAAAACAAAAATACTTCTGGAGCCATATTTAAAATTATGAATGATATTTGGAAAAACCTTAACGAGAAAAACATAAGCGTAGCCTTATTTCTGGATATGTCTAAAGCTTTTGATTGCGTAGTTCATGAAATTTTGCTTAAAAAATTAGAAAATCTAGGCATTCGCGGAATTGCCCTTAACCTATTCAAGTCTTATCTAGAAAATCGCTATCAAGCAACTGTTTTAAAAATGTACAATAAAACTAGTAAAACCATCGAAACTGTTCAATCTAACCTTAAAAAAGTAAATCTCGGTGTTCCTCAGGGTAGCATATTAGGCCCAGCTCTATTTTTGATCTACGTCAATGATTTTTTTAACGTCACTAAACATCAATGTGTAATGTTCGCTGATGATGCTACTATCTTTTTCTCGGGTAAAAGTTTAGACAAAGTAGAACTTGAAAATGAAATTAATAGTTCCTTAAAATTAATAATAACGTTTCTTAAGTCAATAAATCTTTTGGTAAACTTATCTAAAACTAAAACGCTACATTTTAGAAATTATAAAACGTGTCCACTTAACTTAAACATAACTTGTGATAACATTAAAATAGAAGAAGTAGATAATATAAACTTTCTAGGTATAAAAATTGACCCACATCTAAGTTGGAAATCTCATTTAGAAAAAATTAATAAAAAAATATCAAGCTACTGTTATGTACTCTCGTTGCTATCCAGAACAACATCAACAAGTGTTACTAGAAATGCCTATTTTGGTTACGTATATCCTTTGCTCTTATACGGCATTGTTTTTTGGGGCAATGCAAGTAATATACAGGATACATTTGTACTGCAGAAGCGATGTATACGTATAATATATAACTTAAAAAACCGCGAAAGTCTAAGGACTATTTTTAAAGAACAAAGAATATTAACGCTCACATGCGTCTTCATATTGGAGTTATGTCTTCTAGCAAAATCAAATAATTATCACTATTTTCAACCTAAATCTACTGAGACTCGTAGTTTACGACCAGTCCACAAATATGACCTTAAATTACCTAACATTAAAAACTAAATATATTACAAAAGTGCGTACGTCACTGCCATTAGGGCCTTCAACCACTTGCCAACTCATATAAAATCTATGAATGGTAAACAATTTAAAACAAATCTAAAGAACTGGTTGTTAGATCGAGCTTTCTATTCAATTCAGGAATTCTTTGACTTTAAATAATAAGTGCCCATGGCTAAGGATCTTTGTTTTTGAATTCACGCTCATTATTTGCACGAAATGTACTTATTTATATAATAATCAACCATGTACTATTGCACGCCCGAAGGGGTAATTGTTAATCTGTCTGCAATAAATGAATAAATAAATAAATTAAATTGAACAAGTGAATTAAATATTCTGTGAAAAAACACGTCAAACTACTCCAAATGTAATAAACGTCAAAAGGACATTGACCCCGGACTCAGGAATTTCTTAGCAAAAGTTTCGCCATCTACATCACTGTTGCGAGAATATAACAATGGACTAATTTAATTTGAATCTAAAATAAGACTTTCTTTTTGTTTTATTTGACCATTGTTGGACGATGTGAAAAATTGTTACGATTTCATAAACTAACCTTATTGTAAACTGTTACGTGGGACTGTTGCTAAAATAATTTTAAAGATGGCCGCCAAAGAATAGAATGTTTTCAAACCTAAATTAAACTTTTTTAATTATTTAATTAATCTACAATCAGATAGCCGAACTTTTATTTAGGACCTATAGTTTAGGCTACGTAAGCCAACAAAGCAAGAAAAGTCCTATTTTTTTCATGTTTATCAGGAATAACTCAAAAACTACTGTATAGTTTTTTTTTATATAAAGAAACGATTCTATAGCGAACGTCAAAAATGTATGGAACTGACCATTGTCAGTAAACGTACTTCGACGAACGACGAACGAAATGACGAACTTCATTAAGTTCGATATCTCACACGTGACAAACGCATGACTTATCGAATGTCAATGTCAGTATCATACATTTTTGTCAATTCCATCAGCGATATCGACAATCGAAAAGTACGTTGGGCAGCACCCAAGAACTCGGTACGTAATTCATGTACATACATAAAAAAACCTCATTAACTTGATAACCTCCTTCTGTTGGAAATCGATTAAAAAATAAACAAAAGAATGAATCGTTCAAAAATCTATAATAATACTAGTGACCCGCCCCGGCTTCGCACGGGATCAATTATTGTTAGTATGGCTGTTATATACAATGTTCACAGTTTTTCTGTAGTGTATTTAGTATCAGTTTTGCACCCGTGCGAAGCCGGGGCGGGTCGCTAGTTTGAGATTTAAACTATTCTATCTCTCAAGTTGGATCGAACTGCACATGGTGTGCGAATTTTATTGTAATCGGTTAAGTGGTTTAGGAGTCCATCGAGGACAAACATTGTGACACGAGATTTATATATATTAAGATAAGATATTTTTTATTCTATACTTAACTTTGTTATAAATAAATGGAAAGGTAAATTCACTATTTTTTTCAGTTACCTAATCGTATAAATTTATTATAAACAAGCAAAACACGATGATTGTATAAGGGGGCATGGTCGTACGCGTGATCACGCTTCTAGTGATTGCAAATAAATATATCGAGGTTTTGTATTAAATAATTAATATTTCTTAAGGTTCAGAGTGTTAAGAAAATAGAAGCTATTTCTAGTTTAATAATTAAATATTCCTGGGAACCTTTGTAGTATTTCCAGAGGAAGGGTTATGATTAACGTGTCCAGACGTCCCGTTTCAAACGGGACTGTCCCGTTTTCCAGTCTTGTGTCCCGGTGTCTCGGGCACAATCTCTGGGACGCCAAATTGTCCCGTTTTCGAAGAAACCAGCCCAGAAACTAACTCTGAATAAGGACCACTAAGTCTGTAACTAGTCGGTGTCAACACCGAACTAGTGTAACCATGCGTTAATTCATCTTACTTATATTATAAATGCATAAGTTTGGATGGATCGAATTCCGCCATATACTAATGTGTTTTTCGATTTTCGAATTCCATATGTACACATATTTACCCGACGCTCTTATTATTTCACCTAGTTCGATAGTATTTTAGTCGAGTAGCAAGTATCCAAACAAAGGATTTACTAATCAACAGTAATAAAATGTTATTGTTCGGAGACATTTAGTTACTAAATTATTTGCTACTCGACTACGTTACTTACTAATTTTGTTTATTCCGCGCGAACGAAGTCTCGGGTGACAGCTAGTTTTATCAGTCTAATATTTTATGAATATTTGCCAAATGACAGTAACGAGGAGTGCATAGTGATGTAAACGTTAAGCAAAGCGACGTTCGGCACGGTTGTCTGCACATTGGACATAATGCCCTAATGTCCTACATGCACACTCGTCCAGCGATGCGTAGACTTGTGAATCAGGTATCGTTGTTATTACGACTGTGGTTTGAATATTCTTCCAATATAGTTAACACACATAACATGACTTAATACGGGGTCTAATACAACTCGCGTACACCGCGGCTACGAAAAGTATAACGTAGTACAAGGTCTATAGCGCCTCGTACCGTAGAAATAGAAATAATTGGAAAACATTGAAAAACCGAACGTTTTAATTTTTAAATGAATTGTTCACCAAAATCCATAAACGGCAAAACAAGACTAATTATCATAACCTTACGATTTCATTAGACCGAGTCCGCTATAAAAACGGAGATTTGTCTTTGGCGTAAATCAGTTTATATCACAACCTCGGTGTAACGAAGTCGTAGAGTTACTTATTCCGAAACCCTCCCTAATCAATCAACAAGGAAATTCATTAATATTTGATAGAACAGAGTTCCAAGCTGATTTACGAATGAATAAGTAACAATGGGATACCGAAGCGTCTTTTTCATCGATTTGCCATTACCTACTAACAGTGTTTAATAAAAGAATAGCTGTTGCTCGCGACTTCGTCTGCGTGGAATTAAATAACATAGCTTATGTTACTTGGGGATAGTGTAGCTTTCTAATGGTAAATGTAATAATTTCTAATCGGTAGATTTGTTGTAATCGGCCCAGTAGTTCTTGACTTAGTTCAATACATACAAAAATTCAAAAATACAAAGTTTCTCTATAATATTATTATAGATTATTAAAGCTAAATTATAATAAAGAATTATTAATAATTAGAATACTGAGCATTTTATTTATACATTTTTTATTTTTTCCTCTGGCAACATGATATTATATCTCGTGACAATGTAAAGTAGGACACGTTTTGTTGTCATATTAAATATTAATCAACGACTGCACTGTTATTGACTACATTTTTTATTCTATTTACTCGTAATTTGAATACAGCAAGATTATTTCATTTCATTATTTGTTTCAGTACTATAAGCCGTGTCTTGTTCGCACGCGGATAGTATTTTATTTGAATAATAAGTATCCGAATAAAGCATTTACTAATCTACGAAAATGATGCTGTTCGGACACGTTTAGTTACTAAATACTGAACAAGGTTTTAGTGAAAATATAAATCGACTAACACCTCAAACTTCAATCGACTACAGGTTGACAATGGATCCAAAAACATATTTACTTATATACCAACGAAAAACACTTTAATAACGCAAAACATATAGGAACTTTGCAGCTTAAAACTTCTTTTGGTATAATTTTTGTGATTTTAGCGCAATAATCAATGCGGCAAGGGATTTGGCGACGAAGCTGATCTTGAGAGGCGCTCGGCTGCCAAGAGACGTCACAAATCTAGCCTAGCTCCCTTGTATGACCTAATACTAACATTTACATTACTAAATATGATCATTTTTGGACTTGAACTGTTTTGGAGGTCGAAACTAATGCCTCGTACCCTATTAGGATAGTATTTTAGTCGAGTAGCAAGTAATTTACTGACTAAACGTGTCCGAACAGCAACATTTTAGTAGAATAGATTAGTAAATTCTTTGTTCGAATACTTGCTACTTGATACTCGACTAAAATACTATGAGAGAACGCTGCATTAGTCCTTTATTATACAATAATTCTATACGATATACTGTAATACTCAGATTAAATGATCACTAAGGGTTACTCTGAGTGTTGAAAAACGATATTAAGCGACTCAAAGTATACAGTTTGCTCTTAACTCTGGTTTTGTATTTCAAAAAACGTTTTAGTTTAAAATAAATATAGAAATAATTACTCACTCATTGCGATCGTCTTCGAGACCAGACCGAAGAGACCAGAGAATACAAAACGACACATAAAAAAAATCAATAAACTCAAGAACAAACACGCCAACTGACTAACTCACCGGCGTTTCTATGAATGAACCAGAATCGAATTGAACGAACACTCAAAAATCACCCCTAACGCCCCTTTGGACAGCTACCAAGAATATATGACTAAGTGGTCGACAATAAAGGTGATATTACTCCGTCGCCATCGAGTCGCAGGTTATGGGAATTCCGTTTTGAAAATGAGTCACCACTGAAACTGCCTGAAAAGTACGTCACGGCGCCACGTGGATGGCTTAGTCAGGGGTGACGACCTTCGGAGCCTTAATTCTAAGTAGTAATTAAAGGTCACTTAAGCGGAATCGATGTTCAAGTTAACATGAACATTGCAACCGGAAATAATGAGTTTTTGGAAGCTACTGGATAGTTAACAAAGTGATAAATGTTTTTTTTTAATCAAGACAACATTATGTTTCTATGTATTATTTTAAATAATTAAACCTACTATTACTTACGTTTTCTTTTGGCTATTATCTTTT
This sequence comes from Papilio dardanus tibullus, assembly GCA_013186455.1. Lineage (NCBI taxonomy): Eukaryota > Metazoa > Arthropoda > Insecta > Lepidoptera > Papilionidae > Papilio > Papilio dardanus. The sequence goes on along the minus strand of QDHC01005891.1, from coordinate 291,075 downwards.
TGTAATTAAAAACGTTACTAAAATAAACAAATAACATTCTAACTCGTTTTATGGAACCCCATAATAACGTATTCGACCCATGATGTGCTCTATTTTCCGCAACTACACGACTAGCGCGTATTTTGCGTGAATACACATATCTTTGAATTTCTTCGCCGATATGTGCAGACATCACGATGTTTTCCTTCACCGTGCGTCGGGTAAATATGTACATATGAAAATCGAAAATCGTAAAAACGCATTGGTACATGGCGGGATTCGAACTCGGGACCTGCAGTTTACAAATCAAGAGCTAAACCCTCACCGACGCTTATAGGTTTTATTTTTTTGTTTTTATCTTTTTGTAATTAAAAATCAATACAAAATAAACAAAACACTTTCTAAGTCTTTTTCAGGAACCCCCAAACAGATGACTCTTTCAACACAGTTTTGATGCGAAAAAGTATAGAAATCCTATTAAATATTAAATCTTTTATTTTGAACTATTTATTTTCGACTAATAGGCGACCACTACCCAGTAAATATAGGTCAAATAATATCTAGATTCGTGACATCCAGTACTAAACGTTCAGTACGCATGACGCAAAATATACAAAATCAATAAATCATGTCGTGCGTGTGAGGTAGGTCGGAGTTGTACCTAGATTTTAAAACATTTTCAGTACTTAACTAGTATTGTTAACATTGTATACGAATTCAATTTATAATTATAAATTTACCAATATAGAGGTTATGTCTAATTTTAGTTGCAAGAAAAAAAATCCCAAAGTACTTTTCGATTGGCGTTGTCGCTGATGGAATCGACAAAAAAGTATGATACTGACAATGACATTCGATAAGTCATGTGATTGTCACGGGTGAGATATCGAACGTCATTGTCAGTTCCATACATTTTTGACGTTCGCTTCATAGCGTATGTACTTTGGGTAATCCTCCTATAGCGAACATCAAAAATGTATGAAACTGACAATGACGTTCGATATCTCACGTGACCAGCACATAACTTAAAGAATGTCATTGTCAGTTTCATACATTTTTGTCGATTCCATCAGCGGTATCCGCAATCGAAAGATAATTTGGGTAACCTTGTTAAGCAATTTTGTCCACAAAGGGCAGGAAAACTTTTTATACACTTAACCAAAAAGTTTCCTCTAATCTACATTTTCGAAAACCCTCCGACAAAACTATTTTTTCGTGGATATTTATATATTCTATATTATTATAAATTTACCAGCTGTTGTTCACAACTTCGTCCGCATGGAATTAAAAAATATAGCCTATGTTACTCGGGGATAATGTAGCTTTCTAATGGTGAAAGAATTTTTGAAATCGGCCCAGTAGTTCTTGAGTTATTTCAATAAATACAAAAATACAAAGTTTCTCTCTTTATAATATTAGTATAGATAATAATATTTGATCATTCAATGCAGTTAACATAGTACATATATTTCTTTATTAAATTAATTTCATTTTGAAGATAGCAAAGGTAATTCGCGAAATCTAATCCGAGTCAAATATTGAATTTTTAATACAAACAGTTTCCCGTTGCTTTCCTGCTTATTAATTATTTATTTTGTAAGGAACGTTCACACCTCTGTGATTCATAATTGAAATATTTCGAAGGGAAACGAAATGGCGGGAAATAAATTAGGCGGCCATGTTTGATAATGGTTTTTATACATGACAAGATTTATAGATGTTTAAAAACGTATGAATATGACGAATCTATACTTGTCTATACTAATATTATAAAGAGAGAAACTTAGTATTTCTGATTTTTTGTATTTTTGTTTGTATTGAAATAACTCAAGAACTACTGAACCGATTACAAAAATTCTTTCACCATTCGAGAGCTACATTATCCCCGGGTACACCGGTAACAGCTAGTATTTTAATAAATTAACTATTATTACATGTAGTATAGCTTTTCACTTTATTATTTTACTAACGACCCGCCCCGGCTTCGCACGGATGCAATGCTGATAATAAATACACTACAAAAATGCGGAAATATTGTAATTATTTACGATATCACATTAGAAACCAATAAAATAATAGTATTTCTCCACTATTTAATGGATATTATTGTACATATAACCCTTCCTCTTCAATCACTGTATCTATTAAAAAAACCGCATCAAAATCCGTTGCGTAGTTTTAAAGATTTAAGCATACATAGGGATATAGGGACAGAGAAAGCGACTTTGTTTTATACTATGTAGTGTTTATGTTCAAATTAATCGACTAACCGTAGCTTTTAAGTTAGAAAACAAGTAAGGAAAAAACGAATTATTTATGTCAGGCGTTTTGAATAGCTTTCAAAGTTAAAACATTAGAAATAAAGATTTTCTAAGTATATTCCTTAGTTACTCTATGTATTTAATATGGAAATAACTTCAAAGTATTCGTAGTTTATAACTTTATCCTACACTAGCAGTTGCCCGCGACTTCGTCCGCGTGGTGTT
>QDHC01005891.1:205509-242425 GCA_013186455.1 Papilio dardanus tibullus | reverse complement strand
CATATCAAAATCGAAAAACACATTGGTACATGCCGGGACTCGAACTCGGGATTTAAATTGTTTTAAATAAAATAATAATAATTAAAAACGATAATTAACGTTTCAATGAATGTTTTAGTTTATTCTACTGTTTATTTTAAAAATTAAAAAAAATCACACAATTTCCCAAACTTGGGAAATTTTTTCATGATACTGGCAAGTTTTTTTTTTAATATTTTCTTTCTTGGCACGCTTTTTAACGTCACATTAGTATGGAGTGTTCCCTCTATGTATAATATCTCTTTGCAATTATAATACCAACATAACGTAGGCAAAACTATGAATTTTCATTTGTCACGGCTTAGCACATCTCTGTCTGTTTACCGTTGAAATAAATGTTTATTTCTTTGCCAGTGGAAATCTATGTTGCATTTATCATATTTACGTACACTACATAAGTAGAGCTTACTCTCTTACGCGAAATATTATTTTTTTTTCAAAGGATTAAGTTGCAGATACACGAAGCGACTACAAAGGAGTGATCCTTCGTTACCTTTCTCTTCGATTTTTCTTTTATTTCTTCCAATGAAAGGAACTGGGAGCTCAGGTTAGACTGGTCGTGGTACGGTCGAAAGGCTTAAAGGTCATCTAAGTGAATGAGTTTCTATTAACCCTCGCGTCAGATGTTTGTAACAAGCGTATTGTCGTTGTTTCCACTTTCTTATCTGTAGATAAAATATATAGATTATTACATTTAAATTGAAAGGAAGATTATCGAAATTGGAAGAAAAAATGTGAGAGATAGAATGAAAGGTTAATATCGGTACATTTTCCCCCTTGAAATGTAGAAAGTACTGCGATAAACGAGAACAAATAAGTCGTCGATTATACGATACTGGAGTACACTCGGAATTAAATAAGATAGACCAGGGGTGTCATTGTACCAAATTATGTATCATAAGAAGTACCAGGAACAAGGATGTTCTGTATTTTGGAATAAATTTTATATGAGCGCCAGTACCAAACGTTTTAAAGCGGTTTAAGTCTCAACTAGCGATTTTAAATTGCTTTTATATTGAATTTATATTGAATCAAATAATGTTAGCCTTTCGCCTAAACTATTGAAAATTTTACACAAATGTTAAAAAAGAAATAGTAAATATCTTAAAAGATAAAAATGTAAAGAAAGATAAAAGAAAGTAGTCAATATTACATTTTATTGTATTCGTAAATCTAATCGCTAATTTATGTCTACAAAAATATTTATCCATATTGGGTAGGTCTTGTCGAGCCATCTGTTGCTTTGCCTGAATACGATTGTCCCAAGTCATAAGGCTCATCAGAGTATTAGAAAAATAGTCTATGGTTTGAAAATTAAGTACCTACACATGTCGGCGAAGAGTTCAAAGATATGTGTATTCACGCAAAATACGCGCTTAGTCGTGGAGTTGCGGAAAATGGAGCCCATCATGGGTAAACCTTTAACCTTTTTTAAGTACCTACACACCAACAAAAACAAAAACTATAAAAAATGGATACACTTTACCATACCTTTGTAGTGAAGATGAGAAATAAGTAAAATACAATATGATTGGAGACGAATATATTAAGCTTAAGCTGATACTATGGTGACTTTGAATTTCCTATTAATGAAACACTTTTCTATTTTATCTAAGAACTTAAGTTAATTTTACTTTTTATATACAATGGACCCTGGATAAGCGATATTTGTATTGCTTATAGATCTTTCTCTCTAATCCGCTTATCACGCTTATGGACCATAGAATGACTCTCACTTATAGAGGTTTCTCCCATATCCAGGTCTCGGTTATCCAGGTTTGACTGTATAAAGACATTCACAATCGTGTAGGTTTGATTACATCAATGATATTATGACTTTGATAATATTAAAGGTATAGTAATCGCTAGCGCTTATCGCCTACACCGCTGGAGCAATGGCAATGAAACTGATCCCAAGCTAACGCGGCAATTTACGACTTCATAAAATGTGATTTCGCGCGCCAGCAGTCAAAGGGTTAAGTTGTTGACGTGGCGCAACGAATTCGCCCAACTTTTGTATATTTGATTCGCTTTCAGTTTTCATTAACAATATTTTATTTGACGTCTCCAAGGGGGTACCCAAATTACTTTTCGATTTGCGATATCGCTGATGGAATCGACAAAAATTGGGTTCCATTTTCCGCAACTCCACGACTAGCGCGTATTTTAGTACACGTCCGTACGCTGAGTGCGCTCGCGCGGAGTGTGTCATGTATCTAAGCAGTCGAAACGCATATTAGCGTGTTTTAACCGTTTTAGCGAGTAATAAAATTCAATAATAAAATGTGCTAAGTGCTATAAAATTTTACATTCAGAACAGTTGACGTCTTGTAACATAAGAAGGACTGAAATAAATTTTACAACGACATCTGTATTTTACTGTAAAACGAATTCCTTCAGCACAATTTCACTTTTTTCGTAACTGTTTAAATACAAAATAAAATATTTTAACCTCTATTAGTTCTAAATCTTTGATCTCCAATTTTTACATACTCTACCAAAGATATATAACACTCGAAGCCTAAAAGTGAGGCATTTTCTTCGGTCCCCGGAGGTCTCCCGTAGGGAGATTTCCCCTAGAGTTGTCCTTTACATTACATTTGCCGACATAAAAAGTCGACCGAATGTAACCTCTTTTTTCAAATTTAATTTTATTTCAGAGTATTTACTAAAGTTTAATATTATAATTAATCGAGACATTTTTAAAACGCTAATTAAAATTTTATAACAACCACATAACAAAAATAGTCTTTGTTAAAAATTGTTTGGATTTTAGTAAATTGTTTTAAATAATATAATAATAATGAAAGTGATAATTAACATTTTAATGAATGTTTTAGTTTATTCTATTGTTTATTTTAAAATTGAAAAAAAAATCACATACTAAATACACTAAAATCAGATACTAAATACACTACAGAAAAACTGTGAACGTTGTAAATAACATTATAACAATAATTGTACCCGTGCGAAGCCGGGGCGGGTCGCTAGTTATACATATAAACCTTCCTTATGAATCACTCTATCTATTAAAAACCGCATCAAAATCCGTTGCGTAGTTTTAAAGATTCAATCATATATAGGGACAAACATAAAAAGCGTTATTGTTTTATATAATAGTGTAGATGTAGATTTACCAGATGTTTTAAAAAGTAAGTTTTAGTAGGGTTTTCTAACAAGTTTGGATGTTATCTTGTGTGTTTTGAACTGTGAGATAAAGTTAAGATAAGATTTACTAACTTGTTTTAAATTAAACTTTTATTTGAAACAATTTTACACGACAAATAAAATAAGACATGCTTTTTTACAATAAAAACCGTTTTAAGTTTATGTTTTCATTTGCTGCTAAATTGAGTTAAGAATATTGAATAAACAATGAAGCTTTGCAAATGAAAAAAGTTTGTATTTCCTTTAAAAATATGACAAAGCCGCGTTTAAACGAGGACAAAATGAAAGAAGTTTTATGAAAATTTTCATTATTTTACACAATAATACTCTGTGTTAGTGAGTACCGTTAGAGGCATTAGATGAACCACTCGTTTATTTTTTCTTAATAAAAAGCAAAGGTCCTTCAAGAAGCGAGCGTATCAACCTCCTAAAAGGCCGGCAACGCATCTGTGGTTACTCTGGCATTGCAGATGTCCGTGGGCGTCGGACCAACTGATTTAGTTGATCCGCTGCTCGTTTGTCCCCTTCTCCTATAAAAAAAACTGATCTTCATACATATCTTGAAAAATGTTACCTATTTATCAATAGTAGAAAAGTAAAGACAACACCCTGTAAGCACATATAAAGGAGTACGTTAAAGTGAGCGGAACTAAATAACAAAGCTCTTGTGAACATTTTAGAGTGCAATTGATTCGCTCGCGAGCTTTCTGTGAAAAAGCTTTGTGAGCTCTGTTACTTTCCGACTTACAGTAGTGCAAATATAAATTATAATAAAAATTCTGAACAAAGTACATTTTTTATCAAAGGGTAACGTTTAAATGTATTCTTCGTTTGTTAAAGTTACCTTGAATTTATCAAACCTTTTTTTTTTAATACAAAATGGCAAACGAGCAAGTGGCCATCAGGATTCGCGGAAAAAACCAAAGCGCCCCACGCCCATAGACACCTGTAATTGCAGATGCGTTGCCTACCCTTAATCTACGGAGGTAATTTTGTTACGGAGGTTATACGGTTGTTATTTTTATATTTATATTTTTCTTTAAATAGCAGTTTCGATATCTGGGGTCTACACAAAGTATCTTTCGATTGGCGATATCGCTGATGGAATGTACAAAAATGTGTGAAACTGACAATGACATTCGATAAGTCATGTGCATGTTCGCTATCGGATCTCTTTGTAGCTTATTTACTTTGGCTAACCCTCCTGAAAATAAGCCATAAAAAGCAAGCAACTATAAAGTTTGAGTGAGGTGACTTATAAGACAACTCTTTAATACTAAATAATTCAAGAAACAGTAAAAGTTTTCGATGCTTTAAATATTCATGTTTTTGGAGCAAGTAAACTTAAAGCTTTTTATTCCTACGACTTAAAATAAATGCAACTTTATTATATGTGTACAAAATAAGATAGGATCTGTTTATTAGAATTACTCGTACAAGACCTGCGTCCTTTTCTGCCCATCGCCCTGGGCTGTGCCTAACAGCCCTGAGAGTAGCTTTAGTAATACACATTAAGGGACTATTTAAGTAGCAATTAATTGACTCCAGGTGTGTCATTGGCACTAGAACATAGCACTGATATCAATTAAAATCCGTCCCTGCCCATCGCTCTGGTCGGTCGCCTAACAGCGCCCTACCGCCGGCTCTGAGTAGCTTTAGTATTACACATTAAGGGACTATTTAAGTAGCAATTAATTGACTCCAGGTGTGTCATTGGTACTAGAACATAGCACTGATATCAATTAAAATCCGTCCCTGCCCATCGCTCTGGTCGGTCGCCTAACAGCGCCCTACCGCCGGCTCTGAGTAGCTTTAGTATTACACATTAAGGGACTATTTAAGTAGCAATTAATTGACTCAGAGTGCGTCAGTACTACTAAAACAATAGTATTAATATCAATTAAGATCCGTCCTTGGACTAAGTACACATAAATTTTAATTTACCGCAACATAACATTAGACATGGAAACGGTTACAGCGCTGAACATAGAGTTAATCCCAGACAATCAACGACAGGAAATTCCTTCTGCATTTAAAATAACGTCGCCTTTTCAATGTTTTCGTTTAATATATTTTGTCGGCTTAAAGAAAAAAAAATATTACCACTTTCTTAAGCAATAAACTTAACGCGTAGTTAGATTTTTATAGCTTCTTTCAAATGAACACGAGTAATATGTTTGTTTGTTAAATTGAATGCAATCCAATTTAACCCAAGACTTAATCCTGATAAAGCGCTTTTCTGTGCTATTTTACGTTTTGTACAAATAAAAGCTTTTACCAATTTATTTTAGTATAATTAAAGTAAATTGGATATGGCGTTAAAACTTTTAAATTATTTTTATGATTTATCAAGGCATAGATAATCGCAACTGCTTGGTTTTAGTTTCTTATAATTTGCTTCTTTTTATGAAAATATCCGAAAATTGCTGGTTTATTTCAAACAATTCCAATACAATGTATACAAAAAAAGAACAAAAATCTATATTTTGTTTAAAAATTGGTAAAAAATAAATCCCTTTTTAAGTATGTACAATCTATAATACTTCCTAAGAAAATGTAAAACATATCCAAAATAATGTTTACATTTCTAGCACTGCTGATGTTATCAAAACTAAAAAAAGTGCTAGGCCGATTTTCCATGTTAATCATATACATATCATAAACACAGAATAACAAAACAATAGTGCGTACGTACATCGCACAGCGCCATCTAGTTGTAAAAATAGAAAACCAAATAATATTAATTTAATTTATTTCTTGAACCTTGTCGTTCTCGACTTTAACAATTATAGCACTTATCTTTGTCTGTCACTACCGATGGTCATATTATTATTTAAATTTTTTACTTGATTATCTGATGTAATAATTTAATTTATATTTTGTCCACAGTCAACGTGTAACAAAATATATTTTATCATTAGTCATTAAAACCTACATAAAGTTTATTAGAGTTTTACGATCCGGCTAAACGTAATGACAGCTGATATTTTCTCTAAACTGCTCGAACATTAAAACATAATCGCTTTAGCATTTCAATTTTGGTCGAAAAGTTGAATAATTCGCTGAAAATTATACCCATTTTGATACTGATTTGATATTTCCTGAAAGTTTTGTAACTTAGTAATTATAACATAGATTTCAAACCGAAATAAATTATACCATTTACTACCAGTTAGCCAGAGTATCTTTCTATTCGCGATGTCGCTGATTGAATCGATAAAAATGCATGAAACTGACAATGACATTCGATATGTCATGAGTTTGTCACGCGTATCGAACGTCATTGTCAATTTCATACATTTTTGATGTTCGCTAACGAATCGCTTTGTAACGCATGTATTTTGGGAACTCCGCAGATATGACTAAGTTCTGAAACGTTATTTAAATTAACAGCGTCTTAAATGTTATCATTCCGTGATTTTTTATTCTATTATAAGCGTGCGATAGTCCATTTAATGGGTAATCTAAGCAGTTCTTTAGCGTAGATTTGCCTTAGAAAAGCACTAAGTCACCATAACTCTGTAGGGCTTCATTAGACCAGTTCGAGATTTTGCTTGGGTGTAAGACCGTATTTTGCATGGCATCGGTCTAATGAAGCCTTTTTCTTGTTCCTTTATTTTGTCTTATTTATTCAGGGGGTTACCAAAAGTACATTCTCTACGAAGCGAATTTATAGCGAAAGTCAAAAACGTATGAAGCTGACATTGACATTTATCGAATGTCAGTGTCAGTTTCATACATTTTAGCTATATCGCAGATCAAAAAGTTCTTTGATTAGCCCCGCTTGTGTCTCTTTACTACAGCAACTGCTTATATATGCACGTAGTATCTACTTCCTAAAAATTATCCACATTTTCATACCAAATGCGCTGGCATGTTGGTAAATAAGGTAAAATTTCACAATGCTGGAACCTCTTTTAAGCTTTTGAATATTTTATCGTTGTAGGGAAAATATGTTCTTGAAAGTGGAGCACTCTCGTAATGTTCTGCTTAAACAATGCATCATCTGCGAGGCGTCGACGCATCACAAATTATATTAAAGTACTCTGAACACCTGACTACTGAACTGTACACGTGCCTACAAGTACAGTCATCATCATTATTCACTACGTACTGTTGGCATAGTACTGTACTGTAGCCTAGTTCGCACCAGGATAGTATTTTAGTCGAGTAGCAAGTAGCATTTATCCGAACGAAAGATTTACTACTGTTCGGACACGTTTAAGCCTAAATCTACGCACTAGGGTAGTAATTTAGTAACTAAACGCCGAACAACATACTAATATTATAAAGAGAAAAACTTTATATTTTTGTTTGTATTGAAATAACTTAAGATCTACTCGGCCGATTTGATAAATTCTTTTACTATTAGAAACCTACATTATCCTTGACTAACATAGGCTGTTTTAGTTCCACGCGGACGAAGTCGCACACAACAGCTAGTTACCAATAAATTTTATAGCATTTATTAAGCATTTAATAAGATTTTCTCTTTGATAAAATTTTCAAAAATATAATTGTGTGTCAATTATATAAATATTACTACTTTGATATTACTTTAATAGTTAATTAATTATTAAATAATCTTTATAACTATATTTAATAATAGTTTTTCGACTCGTTTAATCTCAATGCAAAGTAAATGCATTAACATAATTATAGAGGCGTTTTTCCTCAACCGGGAAGGCTAACATGCAATGAATAAATCATGTTCTAATGAAGGCAGCATTGCAAATGTAGGAAAGTATACCTATATTCATGCTCTTTCTAGGAATTACCTGCCTCGCGCTTTGGAACGGTGTGTCCTCGGTGGTATTTCCAAACCAGTACCACTTTGGGTCCTTCAAGAGGACCTATTTCTTTTTAAAATGCCGGCAACGCATTTGCAGTTCCTCTAGTGTTGCAAATGTCTATGGGCGTCTGACCACCTCGGTGTTCTCAAAGCTCGTTTGCCCTCTTCCTTATCCTTACATAGTATAAAACAATAACGCTTTTTTATGTTTGTCCCTATATATGCTTGAATCTTTAAAACTAAGCGACGGATTTTGATGCGGTTTTTTAATATTGATATTGATAGAGTGATTCATAAGGAAGGTTTTCATGTACAATACATTCACAATATAGTACAGTAACACTGATAATTTAGATGTTTTTAATATGATGTCGTAAATTAACACATTTTAGCGCTTACATTGCAAACGCTGCAGTATTTAGTATCAGGATTCGCTTGTCTCTTATAAAAAAAATGTCATACAGTTTTAGCTAGTTTTTAGATCAATTAAGGCTAAGTAACATCTTTCTTACGATAAACGTTCAAGCTAAAATTACCTATTTTAAATTTTCCTTTCCAAACTTTAGACATTCCAAGAAACTGCTACAAGTAACCCAGTTTCGTTGTACGAAGTTTCTGCATTGTAATATCAACCAATACTAAAATTATGTCGTACTTTAGAACGAAGTATAATTTGACAAAGTTAAAGAAAATAGAACTTTCTTGGTAGTATATATACAGTTGAAGTTGGTTTGTTATTGGCCTTTGTTTTTCTAAAGAAAGAAAAGTTTTTGAAATATAATAGTTTTTTACTTAATAATGTTAAGTTGAAAGATTTGTTTTTTCCTATGTGTTGAAATAACTCAAAAAAATAGTTGGCCTATTTTAAAAATTCATTCACCTTTATAAGGCTACATTATCACTAAGTAACTATTTCTTCCGGTAAAGTCGCTACAAATGCTAAAGTATTTAGTAAAATCAACAATACGTCTAAAGCCGTAATTCTAACAAAACTAGCTATCACCCCGACTACGTCTGAACTAAAAATAACTTATTAAGTAGCCTATGTGTTCTTCCAGATTTTGTTCTAGATCTGGCTGGTTACCCAAAGTAGATGCGCTACAAAGCGATTCGATAACGAACATAAAACATGTATGAAACTGATAATATCGTTCGATATCTCACACGTGACAGGCACATGACTTATCGAATGTCATTGTGAGTGTCATACATTTTTGTTGATTCCTCTGTCTGTTCATTTAACAGTGGTAGAGCCCGCTTTAACATCTTCGCACAAATTGTCCGGCTCGCCCGGTGTAATACCACGACCACACAGAAGACAGGCGTCAAATGTAAGCGATTCCGTGTTTCGTCTGATGAGTGTGGTGCCGAAGAACTAATTTTAATCCACTTTCCCTTCCTATCCTTTTCTTATAAGGAAATGGTGGGAAGGGGAAGTGGATTTAGTGGGGTAGGAGACGCATAGGAAAAGAATTTATCCCCTTACTGTGCGTGTCCTGCTTCGTAGACTAAGGGTAGGCAACGCATCTACAATTGCAAATGTCTATGGGCAGCGGTCGCTTCGCTATTTCAGCGAAACAAGGTTTGCTCGTTTGCCACTTTGTAATATAAAAAAATAACGATATCCGTTCACCCGTTGTGTAATTATCTTCAAATAAACCATCTATACATCCATTTATAATATTAGTAACATTATTGTGTGATGCAAGAGTGCAAGATATACATTTAAAATGAGCTTTCAAAGCTGAGTGGCGCTTCCCTTTGAAGTCCGATGTGAAGAGTAAATAAATGGTGCGGGATCATCTGCTGCACGTCTGTGTATGTAGTCAAGTAAACATTACGTGATATAATAAAATATGAACGATAATGCAATGATAATGCGTAATTTTATACAGCTTATAACAGTGGCAGAGCCCGCTTTAACATCTTCGCACGAATTGTCCAACTCGCCCGGTGAAATACCACGACCACACAGAAGACAGGCGTCAAATGGAAGCTATTCCGAGTTTCGTGTGATGAGTGTGGTGCCGGAGGCTAAATGTTAGTCCACTTTCTCTTTCTAATATTTCCTTATAAGGAAATGATGGGAAGGGGAAGTGGATTGGCGGGGAAGGGGACGCATAGGAAGCGGTATTATCCTCTTGCTGTTCGTCTCCCTCTCCGTAGATTAAAGGTAGGTTTTCATGTATAATACATTCACAATATAGCAGAGTAACACTGATAATTTAGAGGTTTTTAATATGATGTCGTAAATTAACACATTTTTAGCGCTTACATTGCAAACGCTGCAGTATTTAGTATCAGCATTATACCGATTTGCACCCGTACGAAGCCGGGGCGGGTCGCTAGTTATAAATATAAAAGTTGCTATAGGAAATTTTCTTGAATTAAAATTGTTTACTTTTTTAATTATTATGTTAGATATATTGTTTTTGTTATTTTTCCTTATGAACGGCTTTAATTTATCAATGTAATTGTTTCTTGTCCGGATTATATTATTTGTGCGCTTGATAAATGTATTTTGTCATTCGTAGGATTACCAGAGAAATAGGAATTGTTTATATGGAAACAAAGAATAATGTATTATTATACGGGAAATTCTAACAATTATCCATCTATTCTATTTTAGCTATACAAAACAAGCTTTTATTACTAGTTTTATCACCAGTAGCAGATTTATAGTCCTACAAGGATATTTTGGCACTTTTTGGACATTGACGGAGAGACGCCTGCAAAGTTTTAGCAATAACAATAGGTAAAAATTTCCTAACTTCTTTCAAGTCCCTCAGCTGCCTTTCTCTGATTGGTTAAAATGTTACGTTGTCAAGATGAAATTGTAAGTTCACATATTTTCCGAGTGCCATAATATCCTTGTAGACCAATATCGGTGAATAAAAAAAAACATACAGAATTGAGAACCTCCTCCTTTTTGGAAGGTTAAAAATATGATGTAAAACTGCTATTTACTTTTCATGTTTAAAATAATTTTTCCTATGAAATTCATTGGAGATAAATAAAAATACACGCTTATATCCATTTTATTCGGGAATACAGTTTCTTGAGCGATCCATTAGATGATTAAGGTAATGGATACATTGCGAAATATACAAACGTGAGATACATTTCAAATGTATATTTTGTATCCAGTACATAAATACGATAATGTTATATAAACTATATATATGTTCCATTAAAAAGGTAAAGTAAACATTTTTTTATTTCGCTACGATGCTTAGATGGGATTTTGTTTTTATACCACAAATAATATAATACTGGGTCGTTACCCAAAGTATCTTTCGATTGGCGATATCGCTGTTGGAATCGACAAAAATATATGAAACTAACGACATTCGATAGTCATGTGCGTGTCACGTGTGAGATATCGAACGTTATTGTCAGTTCCATACATTTTTGACGTTCGCTATAGAAGCGTTTTTTACCGAATGTACTTTGGGTAAACCCCTGTATATAAATAACTCAAAAACTACTGGGCCGATTTCAAAAATTCCTTTACCATTAGAAAGCTACATTATCCCCAAGTAACATAGGCTATATTATTTAATACCACGTGGAGAACAGCTAGTTTTGTTTCATAGATAAATATTGTAAAGAAGAAAGATTTGTATGTATTACTCAAAAACTACTGGACCGATTTCAAAAATTCTTTCACCGTTAGAAAGCTACATAAACTCCGAGTAACATAGGCTATATCTTTTTTTAATCCGCACGAACGAAGTCACGAGGAACGACGAATAGATGATAAAAAGCTCGTATGGCCGAGCATGACGTAATCAAAAGGTCCAAGCCTTTCAACGAAATATAATAGCTTTATTCCCTCGCCTAGCAGTTGCTTAAATAATTTAGTACTCTATTAACGTACACTTCGCGTCGTATTTAGTTTTAGGAACAGCTTAGTAGCTTATGATGAAATCATTTTATCGCTTAACTTAGTAACTATGCCAAATAAAATAAATACGTATTAAAACTATTTCGGTCCATCCTCGGCAGTATTTCCAAAGCACCACGACTTAAGGTCCTTTAAGAAGCAAACCTATTCCTGAAGGGCAGGCAACGGATTTGCATTTCCTCGAGTGTTTCAAATGTCCATGGGCGTCGAAGATCACCTCGGTGATCGAGCCGCTCGTTTGTCTCCTTCTCTTATAAAAAAAACTCACTTATTTACTTTAACTTTTTGTGTCTCATTTAATTAATTAATGTCGTATTATTCTACTGGAAAATGGCATCTCGTTCCAAATTGCTGAACGTTTCATCAAATGCAAACTAAGTATTTCAACATAGTTTCCAAGTATTGGGATAACTAAGCAAGTGCTCGATACCCTTGCTAACTTTAACTTAACCCACAAAGTGCTCGAATGTGTTTCACAATTACTTAACAAAGTTACCGCGTGTCTTGTTTTATTAAGTATAGCTGTTGTGCGCGATTTTGTTTGCGTGGAATTAAATAACCTAAATAAATAATATAAAATAAATAGCCTATGTTATTTGGGGATAATGTATTGTAGCTTTCTAACGGTGAAAGAACTTTTGAAATCGGCCCAGTAGTTCTTGAGTTATTTTAATACATCCAAAAAATCAAAAATACAAAGTTTCTCTTATAATATTAATATAGTATTACCGAATCCATCTACCCCCACTCAGGGTACTAGCACCACCCTATATAAACCAGTTCTTGGCAGGCCTTGCAATCAGTCTGCTCGTGGCTTTCGTTCGTGACAGTTGTCATTTTGGTTCCGAAGCTTATTATAATAGTAGTTTGGATTATAGTTCCGAAACTCGTTACAATTATTCGTTTAGAGTAATGTTAAAAGATCATCAATTATATTTGATCGAGTCATTAATAGATAAAGTACCCTCGTTTAGTGGCCTCCTTTTTTTAAAAATCAACATCACTTCTGATCGATAATAATAGATTAATAACTTAGTTTAAATTTGTGTGTTGGTGTTATTAAAATAAATAGAGTTAAAAGAGTTAAAAATGTCTAAACATGGAGAAAAATGGGACTTTTATAAAACGAGCAAAAGTGTTATAAATAATTTATAGAAAAAGTAAAATAAAAATACAAAAGACAAAAATACTCAAAGTTAGAAAAAAAAGTACAACGCTTTAGATCGTAGTATGAATAAGTAAATTTGAATCTCACTTAGTACATAACTTAAACTTTAACACTGTCCCATGACTATTGCCAGATGTTAGGGAAAAGCCACGGATCATATGTAAAGTTTATTTTGCATACAAATGTCGAGAGCAGCTGGTATACCGGTTGAATTTGAATATCCTCTCTTGACGACTTTGAGGATGTTATTTCAAACTTTGTTTTTAGATCTTTGTACAGTTTATTCAGCGTGTCAATGAAATTCAATATATTTAAAATTTTAAATATAGATTCTTACTCCGCTGGCGATGCGACCCAAAGTGGGTCTTGGCATCCGACACGAGAGATCACCAGCGTCGCCTATCTTGCGCTGTCTCCTGCCAATCAGCTGCCTTTAGCTCGTACAGGTCCAGCTCTACGGCGTCACTCTAGCGGTACCTGGGCCGCCCGACGGGTCGGCGGCCGATCGCTATCCCGGGGAAAGCTGACTTGACACTACGATCTTCCAACATCCTCAAAAGATGGCCCTGCCAGCGGAGTCTGTGGGCTAGGGATTAAATATAGATATTCAGAAATAATTCTGAAAACCAGTATTACTTTTAAAAAACGATAAAGAGAATAAAATTATAGCATGTCCAGGATAATATAAAACCTATTACGGAGTAAGCTGTGTTTTAATAAATTAGTGTATAATGTCTCACGAAAGTTTTAATAAATTTACTATCACGAAGTGCTTGAATTGCCTCTTTCGCCTGTTATAAGTATGCGTAGTAATTATTTCTAAGTTTATTAATTATTTTAAACGAGTATTTCAATTTGTATAATATTTTTAGTCAAACTACTTTTAATATTTCATGGGTTTGAAATTTATGTTAAGCGAAAACGTGTACAAAAAAGGCAACAATTCAAAATATAAAACAGAATCAAATAAATATTTTTTATTTGTATTCAATTAACTTATGTTTCATAACATTTCATCGACAAATATTGACTTTGTGTTTTTATTTGAAGAGAATACAAATCGTTTTATTACCAAAACTGAACGCAAGAGGGCTTTATAAAAACGTTATGTTAATATGTTTGATGGAAAATCAAAATACTCGATTTTATTTCTAATTTGTGTACAAAGATATTAGAGCAGTACTTTTTATTTACTTTAAGTTTAATGTATTATATGCTTTGTTAAGCGTATAGCCTATATTTCGGAAAATCTATACTAATATTATAAAGAGAGAAACTTTGTAATTTTGTATGGATGGAAATAACTCAATAACTACTTGGCCGATTTCAAAAATTCTTTCACCATTAGAAAGCTACAGTATTCCAGAGTAACATACGCTATATATTTTAATTCCACGCGGACGAAGTCGCGAGCAATAGTTAGTAAGTAATAATTTATTAATAAGTTTCAAATCATGTTATAAATTCAATAGCTTTATACGAACCTAAAAGTTTTAACAGGATTTTAGTTACTTTGAAATAACCATTTTCTGAACGGATTTCATTGAAACTATTAAGAATAGGCAAATATTTCTTTTAGAATTTAAAATAAATCATAATTTTGTTACTGAATCTTAAAAAAATATATCAAAAACTATCTGTTGCTCGCGACTTGGATCCCGTGGAATTAAAAAATATAGCCTATTTTTTTCTGGGATGATGTAGCTTGATAATTTAATATACTCGGAGTTCATGTAGCTTTCTAACGGTGAAAGAATTTTTGTAATCGTTCTAGTAGTTTTTGAGTTATTGCAATACATACAAAAATACAAATCATTCCTCTTTATAATATTAGTAACGTTCTTTCGAGTAAAGTATGGTTGTTATAAAAATATTAAATAAGTGACCATAGACATTTAATACCATAGATAATATAGAAAATATAATAGAACGTAAATTAAAGCTTTAGAAAAAACCCCGTAAGTCCATCGTAATCTTCTCCGTAGAGATTTGTTCGTAATATCCGAGATTTTCTGTAAAAGGTTCGAATTTGTCGTCCGTAAAATAAGATATCCTGTTAACGAGATTTTTGTAGTATGTATAGAACTAATACGATTTACAAAAAGGTAATGCTTGTTTATGAAAGCGGTATTAAGTTTAACATTTTTCGGGACAAAACTGTATTTAGGATCCAAAACACATGATTGTAACAGTTTTTTAAGCAAAATATTTATGTCTTTCAAACTCTTTTTGGAAGTACTTAAAAACCTTTGTATTTTCAATAAAATACAGATGATATGCTGAAAAAAGGGGTAAATTCAGAAATAATGGCTGATAGGGAAGAATGGAGTAGTACATACTGTGTCGACCCTCCATAGGGATAAGGGCAGATTGATGATAATGATGAGTCTTAGTTTGGGACCACCCTCATATCTTAATTTGGGTAATATTTTACTTCGGTTATCTCTAGAAATCTATTTTCTTAGTTTATCAATTTAAAATTGTTTTTTTATCAAATACAATGTTGTTGAAACTAATCAATCTAAGCAAAGAAATCAGCGAGCAATAGTATTGAAAGGCTGCAATAATTCAACGCACATCTCAGGTAACCTTTAGGGGAATCAAGTTAGGTAGATGACATACTGTAGGAGAATAAGCGACAACATAAGCAGAACGGGAAGCGGATTTGCTGATGATTTCTTTTTAAGATGTTTTGATGTTTTTTTTATTATTGTTTTGATTTTGTACTGTGTAAAACAAAGTTAAACATTAATTTTGTTTAAAAATCAATACGAAAAGTACAAATACAGCGATTTAAATGTTTATTTAATACATAAATAATCTTAAATCGTCCCTCTTGTTTTCTCATATACAAGTGTGGTTGCAACAAAAAAACTTGAATTAATATTATATCTCTTACCATGAATAATTATTATATTTTTTAAACTTGTGCACTATAACCCTACCTTTATATCTAACGTCGAAATTAATCAGAAGTGAATCAAGAGATGGGAATAAATAATCCGACTCGCTCCAAATCAATTGATTGTAATTCAAGTAGTCTTCAGATGTATGAGGTTCGAGTATATAAAAGTTACAACCGACCCCTGAGGAATATTTACTTAATACTAGTACGTGTATATTCAATTCTTTTAATCTGATTACATTTGAGGAGAAAGTTTTAGATAAATCTTACTGTATTTTAGACTAAAATAAATGCTATATCGAATTATTTTTTGACTCTATTTAGGGGTTGAATTCAGATATGACAGATGATAGAGAAATATAGAGGACTAGTACTGTGCCACCCTCCATAGGGACAAGGACAGGAAGCTGATTATCATGATACTATAATAGTAATACAGCAGAGTCGTGAGCTCGTTCCAGGGTTAACTGCAAGAGATAGAGAAAGATGATCAAAGCTAAATCTTAGTCTAGTCCGAGATAGGTTATGACTCTTAAATGTTGAGACTCTTGTCGACAGAACCCAAGAGCCAACTTAGAATCATGTGCTACTGTAGTTATTAGGGCTAGTAGCTGCGAAGTTACAATGATATGCTGACCTTTAAAATGTTTATGACAAAGTTTAATCTTTGTTTAAGATACGAGACGTACAAGGCGACGTTGAAGAAGATCCCCGCGACGCGGCTGTCGCGGCTCACAGAAGCCCTCGCCAACTACGACCCTGTACTCAACGAGTACTTCTTCGACAGGCATCCCGGAGTCTTCGCACAAGTACTCAACTATTACAGGTAACTTAGAATCAAATGGCAATTATCATCATCATCATCACCAGATCACTATACGTCCCAACTGAGGGGCTCGGAGCCCCGAATTTATCCGAACAAAGGATTTACTACTGTTCGGACTCGTTTAAGTCTAAACCTACTCACTAGATTAGTAATATAGTAACTAAACGTGTCCGAACAGCAACTATTTTAGTAGAATAGATTAGTAAATCCTTTGTTCGGATATTTGCTACATGCTACTCGACTAAAATACTATCCTGGTAACAAGGCTTAAGGGCTGATTAGTTCATAGTCAACCACACTGGCCCAGTGCAGGTTGGTCGACTTCACAGATATCTTTGAATTTCTTCGCCGATATGTGCAGGTTGCATCACGCAAAGGGCGATTAAATTATAAATATTTCCACTAAACACCGCAACAGAAAACTAATAACATTTTAAACTTGATAGCATCGCATTAACAAAGTATAAAACAATTGTCGTTAATTGCACAAAGTTGTTGTAATGCGACTTAAGAATTGTCATAGTGCAGTTAGCTTGTCGTACCTTCCTATTTATTGTAAGTAAACGGTTTTAGTTTGTATTGTAGCTTAAAAACGGCGTCTCTAACAAGCAGGATTGTCTTTCCTAGGAAGTATATTTCTAGGAAAGAGTAAGGAAAATTAAGCAGCTCGCGTGTAAATCCGGTGTCGGCAACGAGTAGTTTAGAACTCATCGGGGGTTCTTCCTCATGGTTGAGTGGGATTTCTGTTACATCGCGGTCACGTCCCGTCTCGCACTGGGCTGCTACCCAAAGTAATTTTCAATTGGCGATATCGCTGATGGAATTTACAAAAATGTATAAAACTGACAATAACATTCGATAAGTCATGTGCTTGTCACAACGCCATTGTCAGTTCCATACATTTTTGATGTTCTTTATCGAATTGCTTTGTAGCGCATGTGCTTTGGGTGGCCCCCTGTTAGTTGACAATAGCTTTTTTAACACTTTTTTGTGTCTTGATTTAACACTTTCACAATACTTTTGAATTCAATTTTACATTGAACATTGTCTGTTTCGAGATCTACAAACAATTTTATTGGGAACTAAAAGTTTTACAACTTACTCTATCGTTTCGTCGCTTTATTTTCTATTGCGGTGTACTAAAACTATACAATCGTATTGTAGAATATATTGCATTGCAATCGATAAGAGCTATCCAGGGGGTCTACCCAATGTACATACGCTACAAAGCGATTAAATAGCTAACATCTAATATTATGGAACTGACATTGACGTTCGATATCTCACACGTGACAAGCACATGACTTACCGGATGTTATTGCCAGTTTCATACATTTTTGTTGATTCCATCAGTGATATCGCCAATAGAAAGATACTTTGAATAACCTCTCCAGGATAAATCTATTGTAGATAGCAACGCATACTTTAGAATGTATTGTAGTTCTTTCAAAATAGGTATTAAGACGGCTAGTGTTAATAACTTCAAATTCGATGGGGGTACGCCTGTGCCCAAGGGACATCATCGAATGTTCAATCAGATTGGGATAAACCATCTTTTACTTTCTTTCTTTTACTTTAATAATCTTTTTTTATATATAAAGTGGCAAACGAGCAAGCGGCCACCTGAACTCGCTGAAATAGCGAAGTGACCGCTGCCCATAGACATCTACAATTGCAGATGCGTTGCCTACCCTTAATCTTCGGAGGAGGAGACGCACAGCAAGAGGATAATTCCTCTCCCTATGCGTCCCCTCCCCCTGAAAATCCACTTCCTCTTCCCATCATTTCCTTATAGGAAAAGGATAGAAAGGGAAAGTGGATTAAAAGTATTAAAAGATTATTTTCCTATATATTTAAGATTGTCAAATATTGTTGTCCCTGTCTATTGTAAGAGAAAAAAGAAAACAATTAATGGTAAATGTGTAAATAAGGGGAAGATAATGAATACAAATCGCCTATGAAATTGGGTCAATAGCGGGATAACGACTTGCATTAAATAGAAATCTTAGTTACTTAATTTGTTATTATAGTTTATTTTTATACTAATAATAAAAAAAATGTCTGTTAGTTTTACAGTTACAGAATTTTGGACAAAAATTATAGAGTACTTTATATTTTAATTTCCTCCTAATTCAAGTATTAAGGCATAACGCAAAGTAGAAAGTAACATTTTTACACACAGATGTCAATTACCACCTAGGCGAGTACGTAAAAATATTTTTTAAATTCTTCCTCCATAGGTGAAGTGAGGAGGGGGTGAAAAATATATAAAATTATATTATTATTATCATTAGTTAGATTTACATTAAAATTATTCTAAAGAAGAAGACACTATCCAAAGAAAATAATAGAGTATGTGTTTTGTTTTTTTTAAGTCTATTCTCTAAGTAGACAAAGACTGATTCCAGTGAGTTCCTCGGAGAGCCTGGAACCCTCTTAGATCGCACTCTATCGGTCACCTATAAGGTTTTAGTGTCTCGAACACACATAACTTTGTCTTCCCCCAGAATGCAAACAAAAAAAATAAACAAAGTCACGGGTGTCAGGTAGTTTATAAATTGACACGGCATCCATTATTTTTAGTCCATTAGTTAGTATTACATGATCAGTAACAGAGGTTCAATCGACTGCGAGCGCGCAAACATGTCACTTACGGTGACCCAATTATTCCTCAACATGATTTATTGCCTCTGAAATCATTGTTTTATGTTAGTCTTTTATAATATACATCTAGCTGTCTCCCACCACTCCGTCTGCAGAACTAAAAAACATATTATAGTAGCCTATGTGGTCTTCCAGACTTTGTTCTACATCCGTGTATGTCATTGAGATTCGTTAAGATGTTTCGGAGGTACCTCCAAATAAAGATCCATCCATCATAAGTTTTGCTTATCTATACTAGTATTATAAATAGAAAAACTTTGTATTTTTGTATGTATATAATTCAAAAACTACTATGCCGATTTCAAAAATTCTTTAACTATTAAAATGCTACACTATCCCCGAAGAACATAGGCATATTTTTCGCGCGAACGATGTCGCGAACAACAACAGTGCCTAATCCTAGATAGATTATGTAAAATATGTTACCGTTTAATGTTATGTTACCATTTATTAGTACTAATAACTACTATTTGCTAGTAATAAATTGTTGTAAAACGTTTCCAAAGTCAAGAAGCGGAAAGCTTCTCGTGTACGGTTTGAGATTTGAAAGTCTTTTGTTAACAAACTTCTCGCTAACTGAGCACTCCGCCTTGTTTACTCTTCACACAAATTCTATGAAACTTTAACAACAACTGGTTTTGGCTTTCTATATTTTATTATCTCTTATTAAAACATAGCTTCTTAATTATTCTGATGTGTTAAACAAAGACCCACAACTTTCTCATGCGAATTTAAATCTATAAAATAATTGTTTGCAATAATAGTTAACTCTGTCTAACTTAGAAAGCGTGGCTTAGGAACATCAGAGAGTGGACCAACATTGCCAGCTTCGAAGACTACGCTTGGCATAAAATAGGAAGAAATTCGCTAAGCAGACGTTCAACCGCCAATAATGGAGTGGCACGTGACGAAGAAGAAGTCCCTAATTAGACTATGCAAACGAGGCAGTACCTACAGTCACACTCAGAATCCAAGAATTATATAGTGTCAATTCTCTATAAGAGATATATGTAGTCAAATTCTGCCTAAGTAATATTTAAAGCTTAAGAGTGCCATTGATCCGAATCTTCTTCATAATCACTAATCAGTTAATCCTCAAGCGTGCGGTTTTAGTGGAACTTTCTGTCCCGCACAGCCGCGTTATGGAATGGTCTGTCCTCGGCAGTATTACAAGCCGCTACGACTTGGGGTCCTTTAAGAAGTCCTTTCTATTTCTTAAAGGACGGCAACGCATTTGCGGTTCCTCGAGTATTGCAAATGTACAAAGGCGTCGAAGATCCATCGCGTGATCCAACCACTCGTTTGTCCCCTTCTCTAATAACAAAAAAATCATCTGCCAGCCTTCTTACACAGATAAATATAGGCCTTTACAGTTATACTTTAGGGACAATTATTAGTTAATTTTACAGTCAATTGCGCCTAGCTGTGTCGCACATATTGTAGCTGACCCGAGCACAATCGTAAATTTTACTCGACGTAACAAATGTACGTTAGTTATTTGCTTTCTACTTCAGAAGGCACGACAAATGTCCTGTATATTTCTTCACAGTGATTATGTTTCATAGTTGTGACATTTGCAGAAGGATTTGATCTTTTTGACGAGTTTGGTAGCAAATTTAAGGTAGAGAGATTGATTGTTAAATGATGTAAAAGGATGATAAGTGAAACATGAGTTTTAAACGCTATAACAAAATTAAATATTAAATTTTCAATCGCGATATTTTTCTTTAATATTGCATTAACGAAAACTAAAAATAAAGTTACTTAAAAATTACTCGTCACGTTTTTCGAAAAGTTTGGTTTAGAAGTAGCGAAAAAAAAAGTTTTCTGATATTAAATTTTTCTATTTTTTTCTGTTTCTATAATTACGGAATAAACATTTTATAGTAACATAAAACCTGTTACATTAATTATACGTGGAAACAATAAATGTAACATTGAAAACATCGATATTGTGCAGGCGAAGATAAAACAAAATGTTTAGCCAACAATGTGACTGTACGCAAAATAGTTTACACGCATTTATCTGACCACGTAAACTATGAACTTAACCCTGAATAACATTATTAATACTATAAGATTATTGGGTTCAATACCTTATAAGAAATAAATCTATACTAATATTATAAAGAGTAAAGATTTGTATTTTTATATGTATTGAAATAACTTAAAAACTACTGGGCAGATTTCAAAAATTCTTTCACCATTAGAAAGCTATATTATCCCCGAGTAACATAGGCATGTTTTTAATTCCGCCCAGACGAAGTCGCGAGCAGCAGCTAGTTATATTAGGAAGAGGAAAGATTTATATCTTTGTATGTATTAAAAAGTACTTCAAAAATTCTTTCACCATCAGAAATCTACATCATACCTGAGTAACATAGGCTATTTTTTTTTATTCTACGCTGACGAAGCCGCGAACAAAACTGAGTAACTAATATTTATCTTCTGAGAAAAAATAACTTTTATTTTGTTTAGCTCAAATAATTCTCAAATAGATTGTTTATAAATTCTCTATAACTTGATCACAAATTGCTCCGTCGAGACTCTTTGTGTTTGTCGATGAATATTCATAATTTAAAGATAGACTTACATTGTATTTCTTAGTAAACTAATATGCATTCTTTGCCATTTAAAAGTTCAATAGAAGGTTAAAAGTCCGTAACCATCGATAGCTCGTTAAATTGGTTACTATTTTTATATTATTTTGGGGGTTAGATGTAGTCTTGTCCTGATATTGGAAGCTTAATCATTTACTGATATGTTCTAAAACCGGCTACAAACGTTCAGGTTTTAATTGTACAGTGGTACACAATACAAAGTTAAAATTAACGTACACACTGTACAGTTCACAGTTTTGCCTACATACGTCAGTTTTAACTGCGCAGTCGTACATTTTAAACTCTGCGTCTGTAGCCGGCTTAACTTGGATCCGATTCGTGACGTAAGTTTCGTTCGAAAAATCATAAAAAAAAGACTTACGCAATTAGATTAATTTTAGATCATTTTCATTGCTTTAAACTTGTATAGGAATGTTGCAATAAATGTCAGTGGTGTTTTATCGTAGCCGGCTAAAGCATCTGATATAGAACAGAGCTGAATATAAAACTGCGTTGATAGCGTTTTGAATGCACTAAATTCTACTAAAAATATACGAGAGTTTGTACTTGACTTATCGTTTTACATGAAGGTAGATTAGTAAAGGAAAATAGTAGAAATTTACTAATAAAGCCGTCGTCTTTTCGTAGTCAGAGCTGTGAGTTAAAACGATAGCACTAGGTAACGCATTGTCTGTACTAATATTATAAACCTGAAAAGTTTGTTTCTTTATATGTATTGAAATAACTCAAGAACTACTGGGCCGATTTTAAAAATTCTTCCACCGTAAGAAAGCTACACTATCCTCGAGTAACATAGGCTATATTTTGTAATTCCACGCGTACGAAATCGCAGGCAACAGCTAGTATAATAGATACTGTTCCATGTCCTCGTTCAGTCTTTGTGTAAAAGTTTTATGACACTAAAAATAATTCAACACTCTAAGTTTTCTCATACATTTTTGGTATAATTAAAATACATATAAAAATGTATAATTTAAATTGTAATTTAACTTCTATGTTAAAAAGCTACGTCATCATTCCTTTATGTTGTATAATTATGACATGATAAAAGCTCCGCCACATTTGACGAAGGTTCAAAGAGTCTCTTCCTGAATATCACGGTGCTATAAAGAATTTGTATTGTATCCTATGTTCTTGCTAAATAGAGTTGAAATTTAAATTAAGTTTACATAAATTTGCAAAACTAGCTGCCGCTCGCGTCTCTGTCTGCAGTAAACTAAAAAAACATAACTAGCCTATGTGCCTTGTTCTACAACTGTGTTCGACAACAAACACCAAGATCGGTTAAGCCGTTTCGGAGATACCTTTAAATAAACTCTCATTATCCATCCATCCATTGTATTATAACTTTCGCATTTATAAGATGATAGCAGTTGCTCGCGACTTCGTCCGCGTGTAATTAAATAATATAGGCTATGTTACTCGGGGATTATTTAGCTTTCTAATGGTGAAAGAATTTTTGAAATCACCCCAATAGTTCTTGTGTTATTTAAATAAATACAAAAATACAAAGTTTCTCTCTTTATAATGTTAGTATAGATTATAGATAATAATTGATATTTTCTTTCACTTACAAATATTTTAATTTCCACGATACTGTATTTCATATTTCACATTTCCACGATTTCGTATTTGCATTTAAATATCAATAACAAGTAGTAACAATGATCTCAAATCAAGGAGAGATATTTATTTATTCAGGGTAAACATTTCCTTTGCTTACGTGAACGAAGTTCGTACCATAGTTGTTACCGTTGTAGAGACTGTGTCAACGGCAACGCCCTAGGGAAATGAACCGGTCTCAGTCAGTCCTTAGTTGTTTTATAGCAATGAAATGTAAACATAAAGTTTGATGTTAGGGTTGTTTGTGATGTAGGTTTGACGGGTATACTATGAACGAGTAAAGACTCGATTCTACAGTAAGCCTGCATTCACACGAACGCTTTTTTAACGTTGACGATGGCGATTTTTTAACTACGAACACTGTAAAATCAATGGGCCTCTGCTACTATATATGCTAAGTGTGCAATTCACACGGGCGCCAAAGACAAGGGTCTAAAAAAAATAAAATAAAGTACCTACCTATCATCAAAAAAAAGATTATTTAAAATGGGCCCTGAAAATCACTCTTGTTTCGTTCAGCCTGCACTCAAAATGTAATGCTGCGCGATTGACATTAAAAAGCGCCTCCGTGTGAACAGATACGAGTACATGGAAATGCATATGTTTTATCTCAACGCTTTTTAAGCGCGCGTTAAAAAAGCGCTTGTGCGAATACGAGCATACAGTCACTTTGTTCACTACTGGTGTAAAATATTATTAAATAACGTTTTATTATTAGTGTTATTTTCATCTTAGAGTATTAAAATATAATTAAACAAGCTGTTGTTCGCGTAAAAATAGCATATGTTACCCAGAATTAATGTAATAGCTTTCTAATGGTGAAAGAATTTTTGAAATCGGCCCAGTAGTTCTTGAGTTATTTCAATACAAATACAAAGTTTCTCTATTTATAATATTAATATAGATATTCTGATTAATAATTAACCAATTCTCTGCACTTTTAATCCATAAAATTCACTTAATTAAAGTATAAAAATTTCAAGAAAAAGCCTTCTTCATATTATTGAACGTTGACTCTGTAATATGAAGTAAAAAGGCCGTTGGTTGTTAAAATATTTTTATACTTCGCAACCCTCCCGAGAGAAATAACCCTCAATATGCACGTCTTAAAGTATCGTGCGCGATATGTTTATTACTGGTAAAAAATATACTTTTACTATGCAAAAGACTTCCTAGGGAGAAGTATAGATAAAATTGTAGAAACAAGAAAAAAACTGTCTTATTTTTGTTACAACTCCGAGCCATATAACTTCGAGTTTCCACGCCTAACTAACTATACTAAAACATATAATATTTTTTTAAAAGAATCAGAGGGATATCTATGTTTTTCGACCCTTGATAGGCTCCATTTTCCGCAACTCCACGACTAGCGCGTATTTTGCGTGACTTCACACATACCTGCACATACCTTCGCCGATATGTGCAGGTTGCATCACGATGTCACTTTACCGTAAGAGGGTCGGGTTAATATGTACATACGAGTATGTTTTTATATTTTCTATCTATCTATCTGGTAAATATTAGCAATGATTAGTAGCATGGTAAGAAATGTATTTTGTACGTTTTAGCCTTTCAAATAAAATATTTGTTTGCGTGAAAGCTGTAGAGGCCCTGAGGGCATCGTAGAGCCCGAATACGTTTGGTTTTAAAATACGAAGCACAGAGCAGATTTTACAGATTTTTTTTTAATTTTTCCTGTCTTTTCTGTCATGTTTTATCAATGTAAAGAGGTTTTTTGCTAATAAATCTTTTTCATTTTAATTTTTCTTTTAATTGTACCAAAAAATAAATATTTGTTTATAGTTAATTTATCAAAATTAATATTGATTGTTACATTTTTGATAAGATACAAAGAGCGGTGAAAGTAATTTATTTTATTAAATTTTTATTAACTTCTAACTTTTTTTGCCGACGTTTTTGTACGAACCTTAATAAAGTAGCCGCTGTAACATGGGAGATAATTAAAGCAATTAAATAAACAAGATTATAAGGGATCTCTTCTTAGAACTGGTCTTATCATATTATCTATCATTATTTCTCAAGGAAAAAAAGTGGGTCAAGACACGTAGGGAATGTTTCGTATCTTCACTTAATCTATATATATAAAAGAGTATACAAATAAGAGGAAAACTTTGTATTCTTGCATGTATTGAAATAACTCAAGAACTACTAGGCCGATTTCAAAAATTCTTTCACCATTATAAAGCTGATAATCTTACTTAATATTAATGCGAAAGTTTCGATAGATGTTTGTTTTAAGATACGTGCGCAACGACTCCACGGATCCCAAAGAAAATTTTCACAGTTTTTTTTTTATATTACAAAGTTACAAACGAGCAAGCGGCCACTTGCATTTGCTGAAATAGCAAAGCGACCGCTGCCCATAAACATTTGCAATTGAAAACGCGTTGCCTACCCTTAATTTTTTTTTTTTTATATTAATAAGTGGCAAACGAGCAAGCGACCACCTTAATTCGCTGAAATAGCGAAGCGACCACTGCCCATAGACATCTACATTTGCAGATGCGTTGCCTACCCATAATCTTCGGAGGAGGTGACGCACAGCAAGAAGTTAATTCCTCTCCCTATGCGTCCCCGCCCCCGGAAAATCCACTTCCTCTTTCCATCATTTCCTTGTAGGAAAAGGATAGGAAGAGAAAGTGGATAAAAATTAGGCCTCCGGCACCACACTCATCAATCGAAACACGGAATAGATTCCATTTGACGCCTGTCTTCTGTGTGGTCGTGGTATTTCACCGGGCGAGCCGGACAATTCGTGCGAAGATGTTATTGCGGACTCTACCACTGTCAAAATATATAGAACATAGTTTTTTTAGTTTCGCGCAGAAGAAGTTACGGAGGGACTTGGAGGGGACGCATAGGAAGTGGTATTATCCTCTTGCTGTGCGTCTCCTTCCCGTAAATTAGGTAGGCAACGCATCTGCAATTGCAGATGTCTATGGATAGCGGTCACTTCGGATTTTTCTGAGAATTCTGGTGGGCACTTGCTCGTTTGCCGCTTTGTATTATAAAAAAGTCACGGAGGACAGCTAGTCTTATATAACCACCACAGCAGTGAATAAAATATAAAGTTTCTTTAATTATTCATATGTACGCAGTTGGTAAAATCTTATTTTATTACGGTTTTAGAAGGCAACTGAAACTCAAACGTCTATTCTGATTTACATTTCTGGTCAAATAAAACTGAAATATTGACGTATCTTTTATTTCATATCTATCATTTTAATTCATATTAATTTAAATGCTAATATTATTATCACAATAAGGCAGAGATAAAATAGATGAATTAGGAATTCCTCTTTATCCGTGGATTTCAATATCACTACATAGTATTAAACAAAGTCGCTTTCTCTGCCTCTATATCCCTTTGATGCTGTTTTTTAATAGAGTGATTGAAGAGGAAGGTTTATATGTATAACTAGCGACCCACCCCGGCTTCGCACGGATGCAATGCTGATACTAAATACACTACAGAAAAACAGTGTTGTTTTATACTATGTAATGAAGTGATGTAGTGAATTTATTATCAGCATTGCACCCGTGCGAAGCCGAGGCAGGTCTCTAGTATAATTATATTTACGAATTATCTCAAATTATTTAAATATTCAATACTGAATATAATATCTTTAGTACAGGAATACTCATTCCTATGATCACTAATAATAGACTTTTAAAAGCATACGACAGTGGCAAAAGCTCTTACAGATTTTATAACTATCACACCTTCATCGTAAAATAGATCTAATGTGAAATACCTAAGGTTTAATTTCGAATACTACAAACGTTTCGAGTACCACTTTCGGCCTGAAAAAGTGTTTACGACATAACTGGAGCTCGTTTCATATCACGTCTATGGACGGATATGGCAAAGGATATTAGAAAATTTATATCGGCCCGCGTACCACTGACTATATGGAAGGTATTACGATTTTACTGTTAAATTTTGTGAAAAAAAATTTTGTGCCTGAAAATACTACAACTTATGCCGTCTTTTATCATTAAACTCTCTAATTCATTACTAGATTCACAAAGACCAAGACAGGCTTGAAGACCGTCTGGCAAATGATTTTTTTAAGTTTGTATAGTTTGTATGTGCCTATGTATTTTATTATGACCTACTAAATCACGCCTTGACGGATTTTAAAGTAAGGTTTCATTCGATTTTCTCGGAGCTCTATAATACAATCGAGTTTCTTTTGTTTTTTAAATTGAAACGAATGATTACAGAATCACTTCAACTCCAAATTAATAAAACTACCGTTTGTAAACGTACATAACCCTACCATTAAACGTAAAAGTAATTTCAACTAATATTCGAGACTTGTGCTACGTTCAAACTTTACCAACAAAACCTCAAAGCTTTCCTCTCAAATGGAATAAGTTAATATTCGCTTGTATTTTAACAACGTACCTTGAAGCGTGTACCAGAGTTGGTTTTTATTTTCACATACTATTTGTTTAACATCATTAATATATTACTTCGTAGAACATACTCAGGAAGATAAGGTATGATGAAATAGGGATAAATTCAGATATGACGGCTGATAAGGAAGGATGGAGAAGTACATAAAGTACATACCCTCTATAGAACATGGTCCGGAAGAACACATACGGTACTTACTACAGTCAAACCTCGATAAGCAAGAAACCTCTATAAGCGAAAGTCATTCTACGGTCCCGTCGAGCTACCTCCATTCTATGCTATCTATTCCTTAAAGGCCGGCAACGCATTTGCGGTTCCTCAAATGTTGCAAATGTCCATGGGCGTCGGAGATCACCAGTGATCCAGCCGCTCGTTCGCTCCCCTTCTCTTATACCTCCATATGCGAGTAACTCGGATTAGAGAGGAACCTCTATAAGAGATACTAATATCGTCCCTTGGACTCGTTTATTCAGGTCCGACTGTATTTGTTTTTAATTCCGCGCCAACGAAGTCCTAATATATTGTGGAAGGCGTAGAGAAAAGCCTATATCCAGCAGTGGGCAAAGGCTGATGATGATTATGATGATGATGGTGATGATGATATAAAATATAAACTAATCTGCCAGTTTCCCCTTTCAACATTCAAACCTTTTTTGAAAACTATATGAAGTTAACAAAATTTTGTCCACTAACCGCACTCACAGATAGCTAAGTTAAAGTTATCAATAATTTCAAAATTTTAATGCAAAATGAAAGTTAAAATATAGGCTTTCAACATTTCTACGTTCAACATTATAGCTGAATCAGTTTGCAGCGCATTTACTGGCCGGTATCCGCACAAAGAGGTTTGCTCAGATCTGCTCTGTGTTTGCCATTCGGATTCATTTTCAATGGAAATTGAAATTCACTTGGACATTGAATACTGCATGCATTAGTACTTGAATATATTCTTGAATCGAACGAAATTTAGTCAAGATATTTTCATAAACATACTAGCGACCCGTCCCGGCTTCGCACGGGTGCAAATCGGTATCATGCTGATACTAAATACTGCAGCGTTTGCAATATAAGCGCTAAAAATGTGTTAATTTACGACATCATATTAAAAACCTCTAAATTACCAGTGTTACTCTACTATATTGTGAATGTATTATACATGAAAACCTTCCTTATGAATCACTCTATCTACTAAAAAAACGTATCAAAATCCGTTGCGTAGTTTTAAAGATTCAAGCATATATAGGGACAAACATAAAAAAGCGTTATTGTTTTATACTATGGAAGGATAAGGATAAGGAATAAACATATTTGTATACCTTTCCATGGTTTCGTCGACCGGCCGTAGCCTACTGCTTGACTGATTGTAAATGTATAGTGTCAATCGATTCGTCTTCTTTCTCGAAGTGTTGTAAGAATACTGTTAGTTGGTTTCTTCATTTTAAAATGAAGTATTTGACGATTAAATGCTTATCAAAATAAGTAGTAATGGTATTTTGGAAAGCTAATGAAATGTAATTTTTCTGACAGTTGACCTTGAAACTGACCTTCACAATCAGAAGCAGTTGAAGGCCGTCTCCTAAGATCTTGTATATCTATCCGGATAAGGCTCTAGCGGTAAACAGTGAACCAATCATAATAACTCTCCGCCGCTTATCGTAAACGCGGTAATAAAACTAAATTGATCACTTCTCCTGCGCCAGCCTTTAGCCACGTTTTTATGAATCATATAATATCGTGTTTTATTTTTTATTTATATAATCTTTTGAAGGTTTTACTGAACTTACTTCTTCGATAAAACTCCATAAGGTAACATCCTCAAATATCATTAGCCGGGTTGTCATCCGATTCGACGCGCTCCGATCGTGCTCGGCAGGAGCATGGCCAAAGGCGAGCTCCAATTTGTTTCTTTGGAAAACGTGCGTCAGATTCACACTGACTCCCACCAAATAAGTATTCAAAAGTCAGTTTCTGCGAAAAAATGTCAATTTCAATTCGTAAATACACGGAAGTAGAATTATGGCCGTTTTCACCAACAATTCCTAAAGTTTAGGTATCCCTTAACGCATTTCAAATGTCACTTAACACTACTTTCGTTTTTACCTACAGTTAAGTGACACTTTAGACTATAAGGATCCCTTACATTTAAGAACCCGAATTTCCGCCCCTAGCTCATAAGTAACGGTTTAGTTCAATTCGTAAGTAGACGAATTCTAATCGTATAAAACTTAACCTTTGTTTCACTGATTTTTTGTCCTTTATCTATGTACGTGATTTATAAAAACTACGGTCAGAATAAGCTGCTTTTCTCTAGAGATGTCTCAACTTAATGTCGGCGGAGTTACATCATTATAAGTTTCTTTTGTCGTGCACAGAATTTTATGACCATTAACAAGTATTCTGACACGTACATCTTTGTTGTTAGAACTTCTGCCTTTTCCCGCGTTACATTACTTAGCTACTGTTACCACAAATGAATAAGTAATTGGTACTTTTTTACAATACAAAGTGGCAAACGAGCAAGTGGCCACTAGGATTTGCTTAAAATCCGAAGCGACTCCTGCCCATAGACATCTGCAATTGCAGATGCGTTGCCTACCGTTAATCTACGGACATGCACGGCAAGAGGATACCTCTTCCTATGAGTCCCCTCCCCTGCCAATCCACTTTCTCTTCCTTGTAAGGAAATGATAGGAAGAGAAAGTGAACTAAAGAATAAAAATACTCCGGCACCACACTCATCAGCCTGTACACGGAATAGTTTCCATTTCATGCCTGTCTTCTGTTTGGTCGTGGTATTTTACCGGACGAGCTGGCAATTCGTGCGAAGATGTTAAAGCGGGCTCTACCACCTATAATAAACAACACTTATATTACAGACTAGATGTCGCCCGCGACTCCGTTCGCGCGGAATTAAAAAGAACTTAGTAAATAGCTTGTGTGCTCTTGCAGACTTCTATCCATACATTTGTGTTTTAATAGAGATCCGTTTAGCCTTTTTTTATATTATAAAGTGGCAAACGAGCAAGCGGTCACCAAAACTCACTGAAATAGCGAAGCGACCACTGCCCATAGACATCTACGATTGCAGATGCGTTGCCTACCCTTAATCTTCAGAGGAGGAGACGCACAGCAATAGGATAATTCCTCTCCCTATGCGTCCCCTTCCCCGGAAAATCTACTTCCTCTTCCCATCATTTCCTTATAGATAAAGAATAGGAAGGGAAAGTGGATTAAAAATTAGTCTTTCTGGAGATATCTTAAAACAAACATCCGTCCATCCAAACTTTTGCTATAATTGTAAGATTATTTTATAGGAAGAATATGAACCGAATAACACCTCACCCATCAAAATTAGTTAAGTCCTGTAATCAACAGATTACATGTGGTTAAAAGGTACCTTGTATCCATACAAAGCACGTAAAAACATACATACCCTTCTGCCGCAGGTAATTTTTTTTCTTTTTTAATAATTATTTTTCAAATGCGCAAGGATGAACAAACAAAGAGGTCGCGAGGTATATCGTTGCCGAGGGCGTCGATCAAAGGCTCCCCATTAAAGAGAACACGAGCTTTACCGAGACCTTTGTACTTTTTTTGCTTTTGATTTATGATTTTTCTTTGAATATCGTTTTAAATACATAAACAATCATTATTTACCTCAAATCGTTGAATAATGGCAAAACGCCTGTTTTTCTAAAAGTCGAATTCTGAATGTTGAAGTAAGCGCCACTTACAATGTAAGAGACGTCAAAATTTATATGGAATATGGAGTTTACCTATGTCAAGAGTGGTTAGTGAATAAAAACGGTTGCACTCACGTTATTAAGATCCGCTAACGGTACCGACTAGCTTCGAGCCTGTCGGAGGAGGAGAGGACGAGATAGTATAAGTCCTACTCATCCCTGAAGAAGAACCTCCGACAGGCTCGAAACTAGTCGGTACCGTTACCGGATCTTAATGACGTGAGTGCAGCCTTTTTTATTTACTAATAACAATGTCTCACGGAAGTTTAAACAGTCAAGAGTGGTGTTATCATATACGATGCTGTAACAATTTTAAATGACGTTTTGGAATTGGGGCACTAGTCGAAATGGGAAATGTGTAATATACCTGTTTGGAATCTGTATTACTCGTATAAGTATTGGATCATAGCCATAAAATATTTTATCTTCATACTTATTAAACGATTGTACGTTCGCCAAATGTTAAGTGATCATTGCATTTGAACTGTGCAAGTAACATTATCTTGTTACTTGCCAATCCAGCTCCGGAAAATAAAACAATAATACAATCAAAGAATATGAAGACAAGAAATAGGGAACTTTTAGGCTTGTCTTCAAACGACATTATTTCTTGTATACAAATTCAATTTGTGATGTTAGATGCCTGTACCACTTAGCGTCTGTATCTAAGTATGAGTGAGTGATGTATATTATGTATATAACCTTATATATTTACGTTTGCCCCACGGGTTGCCTGGGAGAAAACGCTTCTAGCGCTTAGCCAGCCCTTGCAATGCTACCTTTACTGTTAATGGTAACTTTACCAATGTAATTGCATTAAGAATTAAATAAATAAATATATATTCCCACTGGCATAATCTTCATTTGTTTAATCATTTTAATTGTTGGCAGGACAGGGAAACTCCACTACCCGACCAATGTGTGCGGGCCGCTGTTCGAGGAGGAGTTGGAGTTCTGGGGGCTGGACTCCAACCAGGTGGAGCCTTGCTGCTGGTCCACGTACAGCATACACAGAGATACGCAGGTGAGTTCAACTTGATGGAAAATTTCAAAGTCCATTATAAGCTGACTCCTGATTTATATGAGCAATTAAACAAATTGGAGGTCAATTTACATTAGAAATTGAAAATATCTAAACCTAATTTCCATTTGCTATAACTTCTCTATCCATGCTCTGATTGAAATAAAACAAACTCTAAAATGTAAATAAAACTAATTACAATGTACTACTGAATATCCTTTAAAATAGGTAAAACCATTTCTAAGATTAGTGCACACAAACACACCGACAACCCGACGAACTGAGAAAAATCTCAGACATAGTGACCGATGTTGTATAGGCAAGAAATAACTAATTAGGAGATATTTCTTATTACTTAAATAAATAAAAATATTGTTCCCTTTGAAGAAATAACGTAAGAATTTATGATTCTTGTTAATATTTGAGTGGAACAACGTTATAACAGAACTGTAGAGCTGTCCTGAAAATGAAATCCAACGTCGGAAACAAAATCACGAGAAGGTCGTAATTGGCTTATGTCATTTTAATATAAACGTTGAGTGAAGGAGGCAGGTTGGTGATTAGATTTAGGGATGTTTTTGAACAAATGTAATAGGTATTACATAAAAATCAATGTTTGTCTGCTAAAAGGTTCTAAACCACTGGTAAGATTATGTTAAAAGTTTGGTAGGATGTTCTTGGAACTCCACAGAATACGAAAAACATAATCCTTTTTGCTCGTACTGTTTTTGTTTTATATTACAAAGTGGCAAACGAGCAAGCGGTCACCTGGATTCGCTGAAAAAGCGAAGCGACCGCTACCCATAGACATCTCCAATTGCAGATGCGTTGCCTACCCTTAATCTACGGAGGAGACGCATAGTAAGAGGATAAAACCTCTTACTATGCGTCCCCTTCCCCGCCAAGGAAGGGAATGTGGACAAAAATTTGGCCTCCGGCACCACACTCCTCAGACGAAACACGGAATTGCTTCCATTCGTGCGAAGATGTTAAAGCGGGCTCTACCACTGTTAAAACTAACACTGTTTGTTTTTGATAAGATTCTAGCAACTTTGGCATTGAAATTCAGTCCTTATTGATGATTGCTTCGACCTAGTTTTTTTAATATGTTCTTTAAAAGCTTAGGTATAAAAAAGCAATATCGAATATTGCGTTATGAACTTGAAACACTAAAGTCTGAAAGTGCTGTTGAATAAAAACGGCAACGAAAAAATCTAAAGAAGAGTTCAAGGCTGAAAAACTTTTACGAGATTTGCAATAAACTACAGGGGCGGACTTAAAACTTTATGATTTACCGTTTTTATTCCAAATTTTTATTTTCATATTTTTAAATTATGAGACCTACAAATTTAAGTTTTTTTATTAAAACTTTAAACGTTAAAATTAATATATATAAGTACTTTCGTTCTGGTTCTAGTTAATTTATTTATTTTTGCAGTCTACGTAAGATTGCTTGTTCTTATGTATACTGGCTGTCGCTCGCGACACCGTCTGCTCGGAACTAAAAAAAAACACCTATTAAGTACCGTTATGTGTTCTTACAGACAATGTGACATCTACGTGTGACATATACCTTCAAACAAATTTCCATCTATGTAGAGCCCGCTTTAACATCTTCGCACAAATTGGTCAGCTCGCCCGGTCAAATACCACAACCACACAGAAGACAGGAGTCTAATGGAAGCGATTCTGTGTTTTGTCTGATGAGTGTGGTACCGGAGGCCAAATTTTAGTGCACTTTTCCTTCCCATCTTTTTCTTGTAAAAAATGATGAAGGGGAAGTGGATTCGATGGGGGATACGCATAGGAAGAGGAATTATCCTCTTTCTGTGCGTCTCCTCCTCCGTATATTAAGGGTAGGCAACGCATCTACAATTGCAGATGTCTATGGGTAGCGGTCGCTTCGCTATTTCAGCGAATGCAGGTGGCCGCTTGCTCGTTTGCCACTGTTACATATGGAGCGTATGAGTGAAACGACGGTTCGTACTGGACTGCTTTATTTATATATCAGCTGACGGTAGGCGCACAATCGCCTACCCACATTATTACATACACAACAGCCACTTTATAATATAAAAAAAAAACATTCGCGTTTAAAATGTTAGTAAAATGATTAGCTTAATTTTCACATTTTAGAGTTTCAGATGTAACTTTAATTGTTGAAACTTCAAAAGATAAGTTGCTTTATGAATACATCACGTTTGGTAATTACTAGGTTACTGTCCTTAGTTGCTCAGTGAGCCCTAATCAATTGTGCTACCCCGCCTTAACGTCATGTCGTGTTGGACTACCCTTGTAGACACTGTTGTAATTTCTTATTAGCATAATAGACTGTTAGAGATCATAGACAATGATAATTGATGTTACATTGTAAGTGACAATTAAGGCTATGAATATGAATTTTGTTTACTCAAGACTTTATAATCACACATATTGTTGCCTGCGACTCTGTCCGTGTAGAATTAAAACATATAGCCTATGTTACTCGGGGATAATGTAGCTTTCTAACTGTAAAATAATTTTTGAATTCGATCTAGTTGTTTCTGAGTTATTACAAAACACACAAAAAACATAAACTTTCTTCTTTATAATATTAGTATAGATCTCATCCTTATCCTTACATAGTATAAAACAATAACGCTTTTTATGTTTGTCCCTATATATGCTTGAATCTTTAAAACTACGCAACGGATTTTGATGCGGTTTTTTAATAGATAGAGTGATTCATAAGGAAGGTTTTCATGTATAATACATTCACAATAGAGTAGAGTAACACTGATAATTTAGATGTTTTTAATATGATGTCGTAAATTAATACATTTTTAGCGCTTACATTGCAAACGCTGCAGTATTTAGTATCAGCATTACACCGATTTGCACCCGTGCGAAGCCGGGGCGGGTCGCTAGTAGTATATACAGTGGAAACACGCTAATAAAAATAATACTAAAAAAGTGGAGACTAGAATATTAGCAGTTTATCCCTGGAGAACATTAAATTTCTCTACATTTAGCAAAATAGAAAACTGTAAATATCGCTTTCCTTGTAGTATAGAGAAAGTATAAAGCTTTGAACTTTGTAAAGACTAGATTACTACAACACAAAGAGAATAGAAAATCAAGATGGATAAGCAAGGAAATGCATTTTGCGTGTTTTAAAATTCTACGCTTCTGTACTCTTTGCTCTATAACTGTAAAGAAAGAGAAATTAAAAAAAATCTTTATATATTTTTAAAATAAAGATGACAATAATAAAATATACATTCCTATCACTGCTTGGTAATAATATTATTTTTCTATAGACAACAAATTAAGTAACACTTTAAATGTTAGAGTTAACACAAACCCCTTTATTCCGGAAAAAAAAATAAGGTACTGCGATAAACAAGGACCAATAAGTCGTCGATTATACGATACTGGAGGACACTCGGAACTAAATAAGATAGACCAGGGGTCTCATTAGACCAAATTATGTATCATAAGAAATACCAGGAAGAAGGATGTTCTGTATTTTGGAATAATTTTTTTGAATGTACCAGTACCAAACGTGGAAAATACAAGAGTAATAACGCTGACTCCCGTTTCGGAATAAAGCGGAGATAGTTTATGTGAATAACTTAATGTAAAGCGGTTTATCTCCCTATTTATCGTTTAATTAACATATTTCCGGTGTTAACTAATTCTACATTTCCGGTAACATTTAAATAATTAATTTCAATACTATTTGAAATCATACACTAAACTGATTATGCGGCAAGCCTCGTAAATGATTAATTCATGCTTTGGGCTAATAATTTAATCTAATTTAACATGTGCTTAAACTCATTATTTATTTTACTTACTATCACTTTATTTTTATTAAAATCTATACTAAAGAGCTTAAGTAATCGTTAAATAAGTAAGTGCAAAATTTTAAAATGTCTTTTAAAAACTTTTAACAAAAAAACAAAAACCGCCTTCCAAAACAAAAATCCTCCAACAAAATGCACTAAAAAGTA
>QDHC01005891.1:143408-205213 GCA_013186455.1 Papilio dardanus tibullus | reverse complement strand
AAAAAAAAAAAAAAAAAACATACAGACGAATTGAGAACCTCCTCCTTTTTTGGAAGTCGGTTAAAAATATAACACCATCTTAAATTATAAGACCACGTTTAAACACGAAATTACATACAGATTTTGACGCCTACTTTAAAATTCGATTCACAATTTCCCCGTAAATAACTTATGGCTGTTTTCACGAACAATCCCTAAATTTTAGGTAACCCTTAATGCAATTTAAAAGTCACCTAACACTACTTTGTTTTCACCAACAGTTAAGTGTCACTTTAGACCGTAAGGATCCATACATTTAGGGAGACCCTTAAGCAAAAAGACATCTATCTAAAACTACTTAAGGGATTGGTTGGTGAAAACGGGCATTATAGTCATAGTTATTTAATTAACAACGTTCAGCTTCTGTTATTTATACATAAGCTATACTAACTGTATTACATCACTTCAATTACGTAGCTCTAGTTCCGTCTCTAGCTCAGTAACTCAGTAGTTAACGTGCCTCGAACCTCGGCTAATGAATGCATTTCCACCTCCTAACGACAAATTGAAGACAACCGCTCTCTATTTACGTAATGGGGAAATGTTTACTGCTGTTTGTAAGCTGTTTCTGATGACTTCAATACTCAAAGTTACTAATTATACTAACACTACGGTTTCATTAGACATATGTCACGCAAAAAACGGCCTTACATCATCATCACCAGCTAACTATTCGTCCACACCGAGGGCCGCGGAGTCCTACGCCAAAGTAAAATCTCGGTTTTTATCGCGAACATGTTCGAATAAAGCCATAAGGTAAATGAGTCTTAACTATGTTAAACAAAAAGTAAATAAAGTGCAAACTCGTAGATAAAAACAAATAAATATAAAATCTGTGGTAACTTAATTAGTGTTGTGAATATGCTTACAACGGGTTTTACATCTCGTGACCCCTTTACAGCATATTTACGAAAAAATAAGGCCAAAATGAAACAGTAGATTTTGAAGCTCGCAGTTTGAACATTGTGAAAATAAAAAAAAAGGTTTTACATAACCATTTCCATTCTAACATCTGTAGAAACAATGAAAAAGCTCATTTGGAACATTTTTTTTTCAATACCATTTATACGAAATAGGGGGAATAATAAAAAAGCATGAAAATGTAGGCCGGCTTCCGGTAGCATTAGTAATGAGGACTTTCATACTTTTATGTTGAACAGATGTTAAGTTTGAAGCTGCTACAGACGCTCAGTTTTAACTGTACAGTTGGACTATGCAGTTCAAACGTGTGTAAGTCACTTTTAACTGCACTAACTAACTGTACAAGTTCGGTACAGATGCACTGTGGTTTGTATTATCGGATGACATTTGGATTGGCGGGAACAGATTAACATAGGTAGATGGGCTGACGATTTTTATTCTCCGCACAAGGGGGGTAGATTTGCAAAACCCCGCCGGTAAGGCTGAGCGCGGGCTCGCGGCTTGAACGCCTTCGCGATACGTACGGTCAGCAAGCAAGCAAGTACGGGAAGCGGTGCATTTTGACTTTTGGACTGAACATTATTGACATTATTGACTCAGACGGAATAACTTGGAATCTGCACGTGGTGAAATAGGTCATCGAGTTGGTAAGTGCCACTTTATCCATATTATTACAATATTACGCCACCCTTTGTGCATGCATAGTTACAGGGTAGGTTGTGCCACAGGACCCGAACCTGTATTTGTAGTGCACAGTACGGTTTAAAAACTGAACGACTACGCCCGGCTTTAAGCATAGTTAGATAAATTTTGCTAAGATTGAAATTAAACATTGGACTTGTTTACAATAATATTCA
Organism: Papilio dardanus tibullus; assembly: GCA_013186455.1. Classification (NCBI taxonomy): domain Eukaryota; kingdom Metazoa; phylum Arthropoda; class Insecta; order Lepidoptera; family Papilionidae; genus Papilio; species Papilio dardanus. The sequence goes on along the minus strand of QDHC01005891.1, from coordinate 203,396 downwards.
GTGCCAATTAAAATTGTAATAATAATATTATTTTAATTATTATGACAAATTACGTAATTTAAAAGAATTCATCTGCTAAAACTTCATAATTATATTTTCACATAACTCTTAACTCCATAACAATTAACAAAATAAAATTTATAATTACATTTTCTTATCCTTCGTCTACGTTCTTTGATAGCTTGTCTTAAGTTTAACATAAAATGAGTTACTTTTGAATGCGGTAATTTGTTAAATATACTGTTAACATAAAGCTAATTATTACTTCATAATAGATCCTCGAAAACACTGGGTTTTTTTAATCACATTTTTACCAAGTCTCAGTGCAGTGGGAACACCGAGGTTGGTCAGACGACCATGGCCATTCGCAACAATAGAGGGACTACAAATACGTTTACTATTCCCAGCTGTTGCTCGCGACTTCGTCCGCTTGCAATTAAAAAATTTAGTCTATTTTACTCGGGGGTCATGTATCTTTCTAATAGTGAAAAAAAAATTGAAATCGGTCCAGTAGTTTTTGAGTTATTCCATTACAAATATATAATGAAATAAATTCAAAACTACAAGAATACAAATCTATTAAGTGTGGATTTTCAAAAATGATTAACCTGGTGACGAGAGTCCAAGGGACCGCGATATTTGTCTCACTTATAGAGGTGTCCCTCTTATTCGAGTTTCTTGCTTATCCAGGTTTGTAATATAATACTTATAGAGTATTCGAGTTTGAAACAGTTAACAGTATAATGAGAAACTCGTTATACAGTTAAAGCCGAGTCTGGAATAATTGCGACGACATAAACTTTCCTACGAACACGATTATTGCTTTAAGACTACGTAATTATACTTGAATATACAACAAACAAGATATACCTTGAATTAAACATAACATATTTGAAAACCTTAAGAGCGTCGGTAGCTCAGGGGTTAAGCTCTTGACTTGTAAACTCCAGGTCCCGAGTTCGAATCCCGCCATGTATCAATGTGATTTTCCATTTTCGAATTTCATATGTACATATTTACCCGACGCTCTTACAGTGAAGGAAAACATCGTGATGCCAGCACATATCGGCGAAGAAATTCAAAGATATGTGTGAATTCAACCAACCCGCACTTGGCCAGCGTGGTTGACTACGGCCTAGTCACCCCTCAGGGTAGGCTCCGAGCCTCTCGATGGGGACGTATAGTGAGCTGGTGATGATGATGATGATGATATTTAACACTAGCTGTTGCCCGCGATTCCCTCCTCGCGAATTAAAACAAAATTAGTATCATATGTGTTCTTACACACTATGTTCTACATCTGTGCAAAAGTTTAATCATGATCAGTTCAGCTGTTCTGATCTTTCAAACACCCACTCTGTAGGTATTTCCAAATGCTGACGACTTACAGGCCTCCCAGAAAACTGTGGTCCAAAAAATCTGTGGTTCCTCTGACGTTGCAGATGTCGATGTAAGTCGGATCAATTAATTTAGTTGATCCGCTGCTCGTTTGCCTTCTTCTGCTTTGAAAGTAACATCCATTTATCCCAACTTCATACAAAAAACTATTTACCCAAGGAAACTCTTATCCCGAACAAAGCTTTGGAATTGAACCCTATTCTTAGTACTTTATCTAGTAAGATATTGTAATGTTGTATTACACTTTACCGTTCTAAGAAGGTAAATATTTATAGGTCTTAAACAAAGACTCTCGACTTTCTTCAACGTACAATTTACACGATCCCTCAGCAGGAGTCTAATCCGAATATTTGTTACATAATACTGCTTTCTCCCTACAACTTAAGCCTTGTACACATTAGGATAGTATATTAGTCGAGTAGCAAGTAGCGAATATCCGAACAAAGGATTTACTAATATTTTCTACTAAAATGTTAGTGTTCGGACACGTTTAGTTTCTAAATTACTACCCTAGTGCGTAGGTTTAAGCTTAAACGAGTCCCAACAGTAGTCCTTTGTTCGGATAAATGCTACTTGCTACTCGATTAAAATACTATCCTGGTGCGAACAAGGCTTTAGAGATTGTTTTTTATTTGATATGTTAAATTAAGCTTTTTATTACAAGCTTTGAAAGTATACCTTCATAAGAAGTCATAAGATGTTTATGAAACTTTAACATTGGGAAATGCTAAAGTACACAAGTTTTTTTTAGACCAAGAGTTAAACACCTCCAGTTTACAATTGTCTTTGTTTTCTCAAAGATAAAATAACGGATAATATTAAGTGAGATAGATTTTTCAAATCAATTATCTATATACGTTTTTTCATTTAAATAAACAACGTATCAAAAGCTTAAAGACGTTACAAGACTTTCTGTTTTTCATATGATTTTGTCTTCTTTAGGAAATATATTGAATATTAAATCCAATTTACGGTACATAAATTGGAAAAGCTAACGAATTTTGAACGATGTCGGCCTTAAACTTGATTATTGCAACGACTTAAGTTTTGATATTTCGGTTAACTCACTTTCCACGGATTAAATATTAAAATATTTCTCCAAATTTCTCCATCCTATATTCTAATACGAGTTTTAGTCCTGATGAAATTATAGTAATAAATGAATTGCATAACTTTAACTAAAGCTAGAAAAAAAATATTTTTGTCAGATAAGTATAAAACATAAATTAACATAATTTTACATCTACTTTACCAGATAATCTTCACAAAATAACATACTAAATAAACTATCTTTTGTCTTATATAAAAATTGATATTCCTCTGATTACCGAACTTTCACAACTTGGTTCAAAAGACACTCTAAAAAAACTATATCGCATCATGATTATCGTTTAAAACAAAAGTTGTAAAACAATAATGGATCATTAACTTTCCAAGTACATTTTCTATATAAAATTAATATAAAATGAACTTAAATAAATGTACATCTGCAGCTAACTTCATTATCGCTCCGTCGCTGCGATGCATTAATCAACTTAACCGCCGGCTGCGTTTCCATTGCCACTGATAACGAACACAATTCAAATAAAACATTTTCACTTCGACTAACGGAGATTTATTTCCATTAACGACTTTTAAAAAGTACCATTTATTTGGTACATAGCAAGGGAACAAAATTCATATCCCCTTTTTACGAAAAAATGTATAAAGTACTGCGATAAACGGGGACCAATAATTCGTCGATTATACGATACTGGAGGACATTTGGAACTAAATAAGATAGACTAGGGGTCACATTGGACCAAATTATGTATCATAAGAAGTACCAGGAACAAGGATGTTCTGTATTTTGAAATAAATTTTATGAATGTACCAGTACCAAACATAGAAAGTACAACAGTACGTTGATTCTCGTTTCGGAATAAAGCGGTTAGATACGAATTTCTAAAACTACATAAATGATCGTCACCTAAGCCCTGTTAGCCGTACAGTTTTTTAACTAGGTCACTTACATTGTAACAGACGTCAAAATTTGTATTGATTAATTTAGTTTAATTGTGGTTAATTTTAAAGCATATGTTTTGTGAATTCCACGCAATATACTGTACGTACTGGCATCGTGCATCTCTATTAAATTTAAATGGTAGTTGGCGAGCGTAATTTATCGTGGTTTTGTTTCAACGAGATTCATTTCCTCTAGCAATGTGCTCCGGTTTCGTTTATCAGGCTATAAGTGACACTATTTCTACTACCAGAACATACCATCTTGAATAATAATAGTTATAAAAAATTTCATCAACTAAGAAATGCATTTAAATCAAATTAAATCAAAAATCATTCAATAAAGAAAAGGCTTACATTCGGCACGTGCTGAGGTAGGACTGCAGCACCGTTTTTCAATGAACTCCTAGGCATTTACAATATTTTAACTTAATAGCAGTGGTTATTTCGCTAAAAAAAAAGGTTTCGAACCATGATGTGCTCCATTTTCCGCAATTCGACTAGCGAGTATTTTGCGTGTCTTCATATATATTTTTGATTTTCTTCGTCGATATGTGCAGACATCACGATGTGTTCCTTCACCGTAGTCGGGTAAATATGTACATATGAAAATCGAAAAACGCATTGGTACATGGCGGGATTCGAACTCGGGACCTACAGTCATTTCGCTAATTAAGCGTTATCGGACTGTTTGAAATCGTGTTCTATAAAATCTTATAATATTTATTTACTGTAACGTATTCAGACCAGCTCTAAGTTGTTTATATTGACATTTGATAGCTCAAACGTTCAACATTCTGACCTATAAAATGGGTATGGTAATTGCGGTCCATTTTAACACGAACTCGATTAATCAGAGCCCTCAAGAGACCTGTTGGTTCGACGAATACCAGATCGAATTAAACTGTGTGGGCGGTCTCGGTTCGAATAATTAGTTTTATTTGTAATCTAATCTTTACAGTTTAAAATAATATTTTAAATGCTAAAGTTACAATGGATGTTTGTTAGAAGATACCAAACTTCAAAACGCAACAATTAATCTTGTATTATATTAGGAATGATTTCAGAAAATGTCAAAAGGAAATTGTCAAAAGAAAGCCTTTGTAAAGGGGGCGCAGCTAGCGCTGGTGCCAGTCTGTCTCTATTCGTAATGGCGAACAGACGTTATTTTTTTGTAGTTGTCTTGAATTTAACGTTATTTTAGAACGAACATAAGTTTACGTAAAATTAGTCTCAGTCACGATAGAGAGGGCGAATACACCAATGATATATTTTTTTAGTCAAATTAGGACTACGTTATAACTTGATTAAATTTTGCACAAATATAGAAAATAGTCGGGAAGAACACAGGCTGCTTACTATGTTTTGACGGGCAACAGTTAGTACATTTTGTCAAGTTTTTACTTCGAAATCAATCGATTACTCAAAATTAAATGCCATGCCTTTACGTGCTGTGGTCAAGTATACATTTACATTTAGTTTAATCCAAAGGAAAACTATTGAGTAAAATTCGCATATTCCATTTTGCAGTTCACCAGCAATTGTGTGTCGGAGATATCGTCGCTGCGAGCTCGTTGTAATAAATTGTTTTAACAGACCGTTTGTAAAGTCAGCACAGAAATATGAAAAGGGTCGCCGGTTGAAGTTTTTCGTTCAATTCAAGAGTTGAAATATCGCCTGATAAATTCTCTTAATTGTATTTTGTAACGTTTTTTTGACGTTTTTCAATTTACGAGAAAATAAAATAAGAAAATGTTTTTGCGAATTTTTATTTTGTAATTTAAGAATTACGAAATGAAAATTGGAAACCTTAACCGTTTTTTTTTATTTAAAAATGTCTGTGAGGTTGTGGAGATTATGATGATGAATGTCTATTCGTGCTTCTGATTAATGTTTTTTTTTATCTTATAAAGTGGCAAACGAGCAAGCGGCCATCTGAAATTGCTGAAGTAGCGAAGCGATCGCTGCCCATAGACATCTGCAGTTGCAGATGCGTTATCCATTCTTAATCTACGGAGGAGGAGACGCACAGCAAGAGGATAATTCCTCTTCCTATACGTCTCCTCCGCGCCATATCCACTACCCTTCCCATCATTTCCTTATAGGAAAAGGATAGGAAGGGAAAGTGAACTAAAAATAGGGCTCCGGCACCACACTAGTGGCACGAAACACGGAATTGCTTCCATTTGACGCCTGTCTGCTGTGTGGTCGTGGTATTTCACCGGGCGATCCGGACAATTCGTGCGAAGATATTGAAGCGGGCTCTACTACTGTTAAGTGTTTTTTTAAAAGTTAAATACGATTTTTAGTAACTCTTTTTAATGCTAGTAGAACACATTAAGAAGATATATGATCTAAGAATATATATAGGCGACGCTGGCGTTCTCTCGTGTCGGAGGCCAAGACCCACTTTGGGTCGCTGCGCCAGCGGAGTAAGTAAGTAAGTATGATCTAAGAAAATCCGTGTTTAAAGTACTAACTAAGAAATACGAGAGCTTATACACTAAAGTGCTGTAATGGGCGATGTTTCAAACTAAATAATTATGACATTTATTATCTAAAACGTCGGACAGTTCATGCAATTTCTTATTTTACTGGGCGTTCGCGATTAATCACGCGATAATATTGGAGGCGTTGCCACACCGTGCATCGCGTCCTACGCGTTGCCACACCGGGCGCTATCACCACCATTAACCCCCGGTGCAACGCACGCGCCAGTGTGAGAGCGAGCCCCTACAGGACAAGACGCAACAGAGCCGCTCAAAACTCACTCGTAGACAAAAAACAATTAAATTAACTGTAAAATACTTGTGCTAGACTTAAGATAGAAATTATAATAAGGACTGAGATAAACGTAATTAATTATAAAAATAACTGCTAAGATTTAAACCAATTATACAAAGATATATTATACTGTAGATGGAACACTCGAAGCCTAAAAGTGAGGCATTTTCTTTGACCTCCGGAGGTCAAACGTAGGGAGATTTCCCTTAGTGTTAACCTCTAAATTACATTTGCCGACATAAAAAGTCGACCGAATGTAACCTCTTTTCTCAAATTTAATTTTAATTTCATAGTATTTACTAAAGTTTAATATTGTAATTAATAGAGACATTTTTAAAACGCTAATTAAAAATGTATAACAACCATAAAACAAAAATAGTCTTTGTTAAAAATTGTTTGGATTTAAAGGTTAAAGGTTTTGACCCATGATGGGCTCCATTTTCCGCAACTCCACGACTAGAGCGTATTTTGCGTGAATACACATATCTTTGAATTTCTTCGCCGATATTCCAGGTCCAGGTTGCATCACGATGTTTTCCTTCACCTAAGAGCGTCGGTAAATATGCACATATCAAAATCGAAAAACACATTGGTACATGCCGGGACTCGAACTCGGGATTTAAATTGTTTTAAATAAAATAATAATAATTAAAAACGATAATTAACGTTTCAATGAATGTTTTAGTTTATTCTACTGTTTATTTTAAAAATTAAAAAAAATCACACAATTTCCCAAACTTGGGAAATTTTTTCATGATACTGGCAAGTTTTTTTTTTAATATTTTCTTTCTTGGCACGCTTTTTAACGTCACATTAGTATGGAGTGTTCCCTCTATGTATAATATCTCTTTGCAATTATAATACCAACATAACGTAGGCAAAACTATGAATTTTCATTTGTCACGGCTTAGCACATCTCTGTCTGTTTACCGTTGAAATAAATGTTTATTTCTTTGCCAGTGGAAATCTATGTTGCATTTATCATATTTACGTACACTACATAAGTAGAGCTTACTCTCTTACGCGAAATATTATTTTTTTTTCAAAGGATTAAGTTGCAGATACACGAAGCGACTACAAAGGAGTGATCCTTCGTTACCTTTCTCTTCGATTTTTCTTTTATTTCTTCCAATGAAAGGAACTGGGAGCTCAGGTTAGACTGGTCGTGGTACGGTCGAAAGGCTTAAAGGTCATCTAAGTGAATGAGTTTCTATTAACCCTCGCGTCAGATGTTTGTAACAAGCGTATTGTCGTTGTTTCCACTTTCTTATCTGTAGATAAAATATATAGATTATTACATTTAAATTGAAAGGAAGATTATCGAAATTGGAAGAAAAAATGTGAGAGATAGAATGAAAGGTTAATATCGGTACATTTTCCCCCTTGAAATGTAGAAAGTACTGCGATAAACGAGAACAAATAAGTCGTCGATTATACGATACTGGAGTACACTCGGAATTAAATAAGATAGACCAGGGGTGTCATTGTACCAAATTATGTATCATAAGAAGTACCAGGAACAAGGATGTTCTGTATTTTGGAATAAATTTTATATGAGCGCCAGTACCAAACGTTTTAAAGCGGTTTAAGTCTCAACTAGCGATTTTAAATTGCTTTTATATTGAATTTATATTGAATCAAATAATGTTAGCCTTTCGCCTAAACTATTGAAAATTTTACACAAATGTTAAAAAAGAAATAGTAAATATCTTAAAAGATAAAAATGTAAAGAAAGATAAAAGAAAGTAGTCAATATTACATTTTATTGTATTCGTAAATCTAATCGCTAATTTATGTCTACAAAAATATTTATCCATATTGGGTAGGTCTTGTCGAGCCATCTGTTGCTTTGCCTGAATACGATTGTCCCAAGTCATAAGGCTCATCAGAGTATTAGAAAAATAGTCTATGGTTTGAAAATTAAGTACCTACACATGTCGGCGAAGAGTTCAAAGATATGTGTATTCACGCAAAATACGCGCTTAGTCGTGGAGTTGCGGAAAATGGAGCCCATCATGGGTAAACCTTTAACCTTTTTTAAGTACCTACACACCAACAAAAACAAAAACTATAAAAAATGGATACACTTTACCATACCTTTGTAGTGAAGATGAGAAATAAGTAAAATACAATATGATTGGAGACGAATATATTAAGCTTAAGCTGATACTATGGTGACTTTGAATTTCCTATTAATGAAACACTTTTCTATTTTATCTAAGAACTTAAGTTAATTTTACTTTTTATATACAATGGACCCTGGATAAGCGATATTTGTATTGCTTATAGATCTTTCTCTCTAATCCGCTTATCACGCTTATGGACCATAGAATGACTCTCACTTATAGAGGTTTCTCCCATATCCAGGTCTCGGTTATCCAGGTTTGACTGTATAAAGACATTCACAATCGTGTAGGTTTGATTACATCAATGATATTATGACTTTGATAATATTAAAGGTATAGTAATCGCTAGCGCTTATCGCCTACACCGCTGGAGCAATGGCAATGAAACTGATCCCAAGCTAACGCGGCAATTTACGACTTCATAAAATGTGATTTCGCGCGCCAGCAGTCAAAGGGTTAAGTTGTTGACGTGGCGCAACGAATTCGCCCAACTTTTGTATATTTGATTCGCTTTCAGTTTTCATTAACAATATTTTATTTGACGTCTCCAAGGGGGTACCCAAATTACTTTTCGATTTGCGATATCGCTGATGGAATCGACAAAAATTGGGTTCCATTTTCCGCAACTCCACGACTAGCGCGTATTTTGCGTGACTTCACACATATCTTTGAATTTCTTCGCCGATATGTGTAGGTTGCATCACGATGTTTTCCTTCACCATAAGAGCGTCGGGTAAATATGTACATATGAAATTCGAAAATGGAAAAACACATTGGTACATGGCGGGATTCGAACTCGGGACCTGCAGTTTACAAGTCAAGAGCTTAACCCCTGAGCCACCGACGCTCTTATGAATAATGAAGAATCAAGATGAAATATAAATGCCATTTATTACTAACGTTATAACAGATCTTAGAAATCACAACTTATATCTACGTCACTCGGTAAATAGAATACTATTCTTATCTTTTATTACTTTCACGTAAGAACAAAGTTGGTCAAAGTTTGATGTAAGGAATAAGCATTGTTATATACTTTTTTACTATTTGCTATGTATTGGCTCTAGGCGCTTGAATTTCACAGTAAAGAAGAAATAGGATATCTTTTCTATCAACTTTTTATAGCTAAAGTATTTGTTTTAGATTTATACATAGTTTTAGATTTTAATGATCATTAAGAAAAATCATTAAAAAAATTAGAGCGAAGAGTGAATGCAGGAAATATGATGAATGGAGCGATTGGAACGTTAGTTAATAGTAAGAATGTGTCAATAAAGGCTCGGCTCGCGATCCATAATACAGTTTTGGTACCCACTTTGATGTATGGAAGTGAGTCTTGGGTTTGGCAGGAAAAAGATGCGAGTAAGGTTAATGCAGTGGAAATTAGGTCTTTGAGAAGTATGATAGGTGTAAGTGTGAATGATAGAATTAGGAATAGCGTTGTGAGGGAAGAATGTGGTTTGAAACAAGATGTTGTGTGCAGAATTGAAAAAGGTATGCTTAGATGGTTTGGACATGTTGAGAGGATGAATGAATGCAGGTTAACAAAGAAGATTTATGATGCGAAAGTGAGTGGGCGTGTTGGACGGGGTCGCCCGAGGCGCACTTATACCGGTCAAATTGGGGAGTTGCTCAAGAAGGCCGGTATTAAGAGTACGCGTAATCGTCGTGTATGCATGCCTAGATGTATGAATGTAGAAGAAGCGAGAGAGGTGTGTCAGGATCGTGCCAAATGGAGGTCCGTAGTCTCTGCCTATCCCTCTGGGTTACGGGCGTGAGTTGTGTTGTTGTTGTTGTTGTTGTTGTAAGAAAAGGCTTAATTCCAATTACTATTTTTAGGCTCAAAAGCCAAGTATCCGATGCCAGTAAACTTAATATTTCTTTCTCTCTTCGACTGTCTCTTCTGTAATGGCTGCTTCCGCTAAAATAGTCGAACGTAGTAATTATTGTTAATCTTACTTTTATTGGTTGTATGGTGTGGTATTAATAAAACTCCAAGTCTATTGTTGTTGTTATATAATCCAACACGATTCTACCCCTAGTCTTTTATGGTCGAATCTTTAAACGCCGTTAAAATATTTAAGAGCGTCTTACATGAAGTCCACGCTTAAACTCCCAAATTCTACGGGGATCGCGTTTAATTTTGACACCACGGAATTTAAGTGACGCTTAAGTTTGAGTGACGTTTAAACATACGGAAGTTAGCCCATTAAATGTAATTTTTATAAAGTGTCGTATTCTTTTTTAATTCTTAAACCTGTGGTATATTGCAACTAAAGTGGGTACACGCGAATATAGCAACCAGGTCGTCTCCATTATCCGGGATTAGAGCACAGTCACTACACGCCCTCGCTCTGCGTGCACAGATAAGCATGCTTTGTAACTAAAATATCACTTATTTTTATACTGTAAGAATAATTACAAAAAATAAGATAATAAAAACAACCAAATCTAACAGGTAATATGCAAAAGTATTACAATAATATATTATTAAATATGTTACATATTGCAGAAATTCAAAGATATGTGTGAAGTCACGCAAAATACGCGCTATTCGTAGAGTTACGGAAAAATGGTGCCCATCATGGGTCTACACTACTAGGGATAATGAAGCATTACTGAGTTGCAAGATTTTTTTAAATATGTCTAGTAGTTAATTCGTTACAGCATATTTATAAAAATGCAATTCTATTTAAGATGATAACTATTGGTTTAAAACTTATCTTATAAAACGATTGATTATAAAACAATAAATGTCTCTACGAAATAACTAAATCAAATAGAGCCACTATTAAGCTAGCTACAGAGGCTTAACTTTAACTGTACAGTTCGACTGCGCAGTTAAAACTGACGTGTATAGGCAGCACTGAGAACTGTACGTTTGTAGCCGGCTTAACAAAATAATAAAAATAAGCTATTCTATTATACAAGACTCGGTCGTGCTACGAATAGACATGTGAATATATTATTTAGTTCAACGTTCAATAGTTAAATCTAGCGCAGCTTTAATCAGACAAGGGACGGAGTGTCTGGTCGGGTCTTTAAGTGCCGTAGAAGTCGAGCTTTAACGAACGTTTCGGATTTAACCTATTTCATACAATTTGAAGTCTATTTTAAATGTTAAGAACAATTTATTTAAAACCGAATACAGTTCTGGTTAAAGGAGATAAATATAGCAGATATAATATAGATATTATACAATATGTATATTCTATTATATCTATATTGTATATATTAGATATTACTCAGTGAAGATAATGGATATCAAGTTACCAATGTGTCAAGTGCAAACAAGTGAACACACAAAGCTCTCCACTCTAGTATTACTTGAACCGTATAAGAACATGAAATAAATCGATTCCTTTATTCGTATAACAAAAGGTGAAATGGTAGAGCCCACTTTAACATCATGGAACAAATTGACCGGCTCGTCCGGTTAAATACCACGACCACACAGAAGACAGGCGTCAAATAGAAGCTTTTCCATATTTCGTCCGTCGAATGTGGTGCCGAAGGTGTAATTTTAGTCCACTTTCTCTTTCTATGACTTCCTCATAAGGAAATGGTGGGAAGGGGAAGTGCCTGGGCGGGGGAGGGGACACATAAGAACAGGGATTATCCTCTTGCTGTCCGTCTCCTCCTCCGTAGATTAAGGGTAGACAATGCATCTTTAATTGCAGATGTCTATGAGCACGGATCGATTCGGATTATTTAGCGAATCTTGTTGGCCACTTTCTCTTTTGTAACTTTGTATTAAAAAAAGGTTCCTTAATTATAAATTACTAATTCTTATTAGTACAAAATATTGAACATTTATGTGGGATGTTTTGTTATTCTATTCAATATATTGAATTCTAAAATGAGAATTAATTGGTATTTACCTTATTTATATTAATAAAGCGTCGGAAACTTATACATTGATGTAATAATGGCTGATAATTATGATTAATAATATTAACATGAGGCTGAACACAAAAGTAGAGGAAGGCAAAAGAAAGCTTGTTTTGTGTGAATGAGGCTATGCTAATAAAGGGGTGAATATCATGGTTGATAGGGAAATATGGAGTGGTACATACTGTGCCAACTCCATAAGAACAAAGCCAGGATGAAGATGGCACAGCATAGAACATTGTATCTTTAAACTAGCTGTTGTATGTGACTTCATCCGCGTGGAATCTAAAAATATACCCTATGTTACTCGGGAATAATGTAGCTTTCTAATGATGAAAGAATTTTTGAAATCGGCCTAGTAGTTCTTGAGCTATTTCAGTATATACAAAAATACTAATATTATCTCTTTATAATATTAGTATAGATATAAATCTCTGAAATTCTTAACCGCAATTTAAAGGACAAAACCGCAATTTGTTATTTAATTTAACAGAGACCTTTATTTGCCTTTTAGATTGGAAATCCGGTTTTGTAGCGGAATTTACTTCATTATATTTACGTCCCTTAGAGCGCTAGAATCAATAACGTTTGTATCCATTATAATGTTTAATAGGAATGTTCTGATACTAATGGTCGAGATTCAAGAATCCTTTTCGGATAATACGCAGGTTAATCCGTACTTTATAAGGAAACCGATTTTTATATGAAGACATAATCAGCTTGCTTTTTTCTTTACAAAGGGTCGCCAGTTTCTAGTATCTCTCTATACGTATAAGACCCATCTATACATCATTCATTCTATGTACTGGATTTCGTTCAACGCAGCCGGTTACTTTTACGATTGTATGACGTCACTCACGTTATCGTATCGAGTGCTCGATGCGATGGCGAAAATGCTTCGTGCTGCCTCGTAACATGCTACTGCATTCGTATAGACTGCTCGTTACGTTTACGCTACGAATACGTGACAAGTTCGTGCTAGCGCTACTGAATTCATTCCTTTCTGACACATATCGTCGTTTTTTTAGTGATCTGGGGTTTAGTCAATGTACATGCTCTACAAAGCGATTCGATAGCGAACGTCAAACATGTATGGAACTGCGAATGACGTTCGATATCGCACGTGACAAGCACATGACTTATCGAATGTTATTGTTAGTTTTATACATTTTTGTCGATTCTATCAGCGATAACGCGAATTGAAAGAAACTTTTGGGTAACTCCCTTTTAATTCATTTCCTTCTTACAAGTATTCATTTGTCACCTGGACTTGCTCTCGTGTGTAGTTTCCCTGTGCTTTTTTAACTACAATTCAATGTGAAGTTAAAAAACAGTATACTTATTTTAAAAGAGGTAGGAATAGATTGTTAGTGCGGGGATTTACAAAGTTAATGCCCGTTTTCACCAACCAACCCAAGTAATTTTAGATAGGTGTCTTTTTGCTTAAGGGTCTCCCTAAATCTAACGAATCCCTTGCGGTCTAAAGTAACACTTAACTGTTGGTGAAAACGAAAGTAGTGTTAAGTGATATTTAAACTGGGTTAAAGGTTAACTAAAATTTAGGAATTGTTGGTAAAAACGGCCCATGAGTCCCATATTTCAATAGATTTCGGTTATCTAATACTGCATAAGATATCAGTTTTTGCAGCTCTGTTATTTTACGAAACATATTAACTATAGTTTCTAGGTTATTTTTCTATTATTTTCATGACATACTTAGTATATGATATGAATTTCTATTCAGAGTTGCATTCAACGAACGTGACAGTATGGCGAGATCATTTTTTCATTAGCTCGGATAACAGTGGCGCACAGACTAATCTGTGCAAAACTCTCCGGACATTATTAAAAGTACTAAAAATACAATGTACATTTTTATCTTACTTTTAATATTTTTTTCTGATCTTAACATGGAGGTCAAATAATTTTCTGCATACGACTTCCTTTTATTTTCACTTGTTAAATTCATAAAGCGTTTCTGGCTTTAAAATACCTTAATAATTCCTCTGAATAGTTACTGAGAAATCTTTGTTCATCACTAAGGGGGATTCTTAGTGCAGATTGCAGATGCAGATTTCTATACGAAGGCAGTTAAAATAAAAATCGGCAAATGAATAAATTAAAATCTTAATTTAGAAAGAAAGGGCTGAAATTTGCAACGTCTATATTTTTCCTGGTCCTTATATTAAAAACTAGCTATGGTTCGTGACTTCGGCCGCGTAGAATTAAATAATACAACCTATGTTACTCGGGGAAAATGTGGCTTTCTAATGGTAAAAGAATTTTTGAAATCCGCCTTGTAGTTCTAGGGTTATTTCAATACATACAAAAATACAAAGTTTTTCTCTTTATAATATTAGTATAAATATAAAAAAGAAGGAAGCTCGCTTAGCAGTTTTATGACACTGCAATATCATCACACCCCTTGTGTACGTTTAAAATGATAACCCTTCATAACACGTTTTATGTTAATTTTGTTTAACGTACCGAAGAGCGACATATAATATGAACAGTACATAAACCCTTGCTACTTTTTACGACATGTTCTTATATATTAAACTTTTCTTCAGCGAAGCTAAATAGGAGATATCTTTTCAAAAGCTATTATTTTAAGGAACGAACCCAAGGGCAAATTAAAAACCAATTGATTAAAGACCCTTAAGCCATTAACACTTGAGCCAATAAAAATATCAATATTTTTGTTTTAGAATACGCTGGCAATACTGGATAAGTTGGATATCGATAGCGAGAAACCATCAGAAGAAGAGATCGCCAGACTCTTCGGGTATGAAGAGGCGTATTTATCTGGCGAGCTGGGCGTCTGGCAGAGGATCAAACCTAAGATATGGGCGTTGTTCGATGAACCGTCCAGTTCACCCGCCGCTAAGGTACTTAATATAATATTAATAGAGTTATATTCCATTTGGCCCCGTGAGACTAACACGTTATCGCAAAGGGTCTGATAAAGCTAAAGACCTTCAATATTAACTGTATAGATTTAACCGTACAGTACAACTGCGGTTGGTCCTCGGTAGCTAAGAACACGTCCTGCGCGATATTTCACTCGTAGCTCATATCGTAAATTTTGCCGCTCGGAGCTCGATTTTTGACATAACGCGAAATTGATAATTAGTTAATGGAAACTGGTCCCCGGTAGCTAGTTACACGTTCCGCATCGATATTTCACTCGTAGCTCATATAGAAAAATTTGCTGCTTGTGGCTCGATTTTTGACATAACGCGAAATTGATAATTAGTNCGCATCGATATTTCAGTCATAGCTCATATCGAAAATTTAGCCGCTCGGACTCGATTTTTGACATAACGCGAAATTGATAATTAGTTAATGGAAACTGGTCCCCGGTGGCTAGTAACACGTCCCGCATCGATATTTCACTCGTAGCTCATATCGAAAATTTTGCCGCTCGGAACTCGATTTTTGACATAACGCGAAATTGATAATTAGTTAATGGAAACTGGTCCCCGGCTATTAGGAACAAGTTCCGCATCAATATTTCATTTGTTAAGAGTTGTTATTTTGAATGCCTTTTATAAGAAATTGATCCGAATTAGCGAACAAATAGAAACGACCTAAAGTAATTGCGTGTATTTTATCAATAAAATAAATGGGACGGTTGCAAATCTAATTATTAAGATTTGAATAATATAATCCCTAAATTCAAAAGTAGAAGTTGCAAAAAGTTGAACAAATCGAATTCTCCAAACTTTTCTTTATCGTAAGTACAGTGAGATAGGAGCTGTGGTTAGATCTTACGGAAATATCAACAAAACAATAGAAAGTTTTACTACATATATATTTCAAAAGAGTTTCCACATAACGTGCTTCGTTGACGAAGTAAACTATATTACTATTATTATAGGTTAAGTTAAATCAAGTTCAGTGAACCGGAACTTAACATAAAATGATAATTTATAGCTTTACTATAAACTGTTATACATGTCGACCAAATATACAAAGTGAATATAGTTCAAAGGACGTATAGTCACAACTACTTATGGTATTTGGGCCGGATTCCATTCGGAACGCTAAGTTACGAGCCGCAAAGTGCTCGCGGCGAATTTAAGCCATTCTCCCTTTATGTCGTTTGAAAGTCTCTACACTACGTGCTCTTTTACTACATTTTTTGGACGACAGGAACGTGTACCAGCGCGTTTATAAAGTCTTCATTTTTATACTTATTAGATATTTATTAAAATAAAACGATAATAGAACTCAATGTAGGATTGATACTAGCTGTTGCTCCCAACTTCTTCTGTGCGTAACAAAAAAATATTCGCTGATTATGTAGCTTTCCAATGGTGAAAGAACTCTTGAAATTTGCTCAGTAGATCTCGAGTTATCTAAATCCATACAAAAATAGAAACCTATCTTTATAAGGATAGAAAACTTGAAATTCCTACAACTATGTTATAGAGATACCGAAATTTTCCTCAAAAATTCCGATATAATATCGATCTCTCTTCCAAAGCTGGACACTTAGGTTCTTTGCAGCGACGTCATTACGGCGGGTATCGGTGCCCGGGGTCAAGACGCCGTTACTCCTCATAAATGTCTGATCAACGCCGACGTCGACACGAACCATCTTTTATCCAATACCTATATTACAGTCTAATGCATTTTAAAACATTGGAATATTTTCATTTTAAACATAGATTGAAAGACTACGGTGCCATACTCAAAAAACGAGTTCATGTATGTCCAAAATCGTTTACATAACCTATTAAATTAATTGTTTATATCAAACTTAAACTTAATATAGAAAGCGAATAAGCTTTAGTTTTATACTTCGTCAGTTTATAAACTGTCGAGAAATACGCTAATCGTGATGCAATCTGCACATATCAGCGAAGACGTTCAAAATAATGATCAGGAAAAATACGCGCTAGTCGTGGAGTTGCGGAAAATGGAGCCCATCTTGGGGGAACACTACACTATTACTACGTTAATTTGGTATTTTTTAATTATCACTAGAGTGAATTATATCTAGTGATATTATAAAGTTCCGGAGTTCACAATGTGACGGTGACATACAGATCATTGTTATTGGAACAATCCATTAGCGGAATGTTCCAGAGCGGCGCTGCGTTGGAACATTCAGCACTTAAGTCACATACTTTGTCTTGCTGCCGTACTTTACAACTAGTCACGTCTCCGCCGTTTATTACTGCACCTACTTTGTCCCACTTACCCGCGAACTGTGAACGCAATAAGCGATGTGACAGTATTTTAAAAGTAATACTTTTAATTATCTTTTTGTTTGATTTCTTTTTAGACCGAGTTCGCTGAAAAAGATTTTGCTTCGGCGTGAGGCCGTTTTTTGGGTGCTATCGATCTAATAAAGCCCTACTAACATAAAACTCTGATAATTTTATATTAACAAAGAATACGCATGTTGTTTCAACATCCACAAATATCACTATACAAAAATCAAATTGCAAATCTTGCACTTCATTGCCTCAATTTAAAATATACAAGCGCGATTTTAACTTACTGACTAAATTCGAAATTGATCGGTAACATGATTTTTTCATCGGAGTCTGCGACCAGCAAACGAAATCTTATTTCACTTATGCTGTCCATAGATCATCAAGAACATCGTTTTTTTCCTCTCTCATTACTTTCCAAGGTAAAGAAGCGCCGGTGTTTGCAAGCTGTTTAATTACGACTCGTTTGTTGCAGAATAAATCCTATCAACACGTCCACCGCCGCCAGCCGCCATGTTGGAGTAACGCCAGTGCCATGTTACTTGGCGGCGGCTATTAATCCTGTCAGTGTAGACGTGGCCGCAGTTTAAGGTATGATAATAACATTGTACATCAACCATCCACAGATATACAAAGATTAGCACGAATTATTGCAATGTCTTACACTAGGGCTTCATTAGACCGATGCCACGCAAAACAGCCTTACTCCGACGCGAAATCTCCGTTTTCATCGCGTACTCGGCCTACTGAAGTAAGGCTACAGTTCGTTACGGTGAAGGAAAAAATCGTGATGCAACCTGCACATATCGGCGAAGAAATTCAAAGATATGTGTAAAGTCGAAAAACCCGCATTGGGCCAGCGTGGTTGACTATGGCCTAGTCACGCTTACCTTCTAGGGTAGGCTTCGTGCTCCTCTGTGGGGGCTTACAGTAAACTGGTGATGATGATGATGGTGAATTCAATAGTTATCCAGTCACTGCAACGTATTTTTAAACTTAATGAACAACTCAGTCATTAGCGTCAGGTTTCATTCATTAATGTAATAAAGTCGATTTATAAACAGTATAAACAGTTCAAAATAACGTTAGTTTACGTAGATTTCCGCAACTCCACGTGTATAGGTAAAGTTTAGTCATCGTGCGGAGACAAAGAGGCCGCAGTAAACAGCGAGGCCAATTGCGTCTAATTTATTGCGCAAACTTTGTTCGCTACAGCTTTGACTCTCCCGCCTTTATTCTACAATTTGATAAAGTAACGTTTGCACAGAAAACTTTACCATTGCTGAGGGTTATAATTTCTCCTATATTATAGATATGTATGGTGTTTACCGCGATTTCGTTTGCATGGAACTTATCGTCCCTCTCTTTCAACTCATTTTTCTTATTAAAAAGTAGACTATGATCGAGACCTTGCCACACTATCGTTTTACAAAGTATTTTCTTAGTTATATAAGAATTAATTAATGAAGGTTTAGGTTGGAAATAGTATTAGGTTCGTAATCTCGTTAAGAAGTAAGATTCTGCACTAATCTTGAGTGGATTAGGACTTACAAGGTTAGGAACATTTTGTCTGAACAAACTACAAATAGCATCATTTACAGGATTGGTGAGGCTAAACAAAGATACTAAGAATGTTTTATAGAGAATGTCTTACTGAGAACTAACTTGTTTTAAGCTTTTATCAGCTTTTGACTAAAGTCCAATCACCCCTCAGGGTACGCTCCGCGCCCCACTATGGGTACGTACAGTGAGCTGGTGATGAAGCATTTTTAATTATAGATTATGTATCAAATAACATCTTTATTTAGAATCTTAGAGATTTTCGTAATTGGATTTTGATATAAAAATTGTTTAATCTTAATACCTACTTAGGCTTTACTTTAGCTTGGTATTAAAAAAACAAATTTCGGAATATTCCCCCGAAGCGATATCTGACCTTTTTTATTCTTGGAACTTTGTCTCCGATAATTTATTAGGGACTTTGATATTAAAATTTAAAACAATCAGAAAAGAGTAATAAAGCTTTAACAAGGTAACGCTTTTATCCTTTTTTATGTAAACAAAATTATTCATTATTACTTTCTTTAGAAAGGAAACTTGATCATAAGAAAGGTCTTCTCGGATCGCGTTAATTTTTAGTATAGTCAGCAACAAAGTACATAACTTGAATTCTGATTAATCAAAATCTTTATAATAGAGTGTCGGTGGCTCAGGGGTTTAGCTCTTGCCTTGTAATCTGCAAGTCCCGAGTTCGAATCCCGCCATGTACCTGACCCTCTTACGGTGAAGGAAAACATCGTGATGCAACCTGCACATATCGGCGAAGGAATTCAAAGATATGTGTGAAGTCATGCAAAATACGCGCAAATCGTGGAGTTTCGGGGAATGGAGCCCGTCATGGGTCGAACTACATTTTATTACATTACAATCCTTATAATTTAGTAATCAATTGTTGATTTACTTCACACGATGTATTATTTATTTTCTGTTTAGTTTCACTTGTACACGTTATTTTCTAAACCTAAAAAAACTACTATCTATAACACTTTATAATGTTCCATCATTATTACACCAAAAAAAATTGAAGACGACATAGAAATTAATCTCCTAAAGAGTGTCATTCAGTACCAAACTTTTTCAATTATATTTTGATGTCTTCTGTATTGTCTTAAAACTTTCTTCAAAGACATTATGAAAAAAATTATTGTATTTTATAAAAAAGATGTTGACACGAGATTTTGTGAACAGTTTTAACCATATAGCATATAGCAAAGTAATTCTATTTACTTAGTACAAAAGGTCACCAGATAAAGTCTTTCCACCTTATTCCGAAAAAATGTATAAAGTACTGCGATAAACGAGAACCGAGAGTCGTCGATTATACGATACTGGAGGACACTCGGAACTAAATAAGATAGACCAGGGGTTTCGTTGGACCAAATTATGTATCATAAGAAGTACCAGGAATGTTCTGTATTTTGAAATAAACTTTATGAATGTACCAGTATCAAACGTAGAAAGTAAAACAGTAATAACGTTGATTCTCGTTTCGGAATAAAGCGGTTTTTGTATAAAAAGGCGGACTAACATAAAACTGTATGTTTATTTCAATAATGTGAACCTTCGGGACTTTAACTTTCTAGAGATTAGTTTAGCAAATGTAAATATTGTATTAAACAGATGTACTTCAAACAACCTTTCTCTTTGTAAAGTATAAAAAAGGATTTGCTTATCCAACAAAAACAGCTACGATAAAAATATTACATTTTTATTTGAAATCTTCAATATAGTAGAACCTTTATAAACTAAGTTTTTAATTATAAAATTTGATATTAAAGACACAAAATAAATAAGGCCCTCCAATTTTCCTAAAGAATAAACCAACCGTTAATCAACTCTGTTAGCAGAAATAAATTATTTTTTAACAATATTAACGTAATAACCTATATAGTTATAATCCTTATCCTTATCCTTACATAGTATAAAACAATAACGCTTTTTTATGTTTGTCCCTATATATGCTTGAATCTTTAAAATTATGCAATGGATTTTGATGCGGTTTTTTAATAGATAGAGCGATTCATAAGGAAGGTTTTCATGTATAATACATTCACAATATAGAAGAGTAACACTGATAATTTAGTGGTTTTTAATATGATGTCGTAAATTAACACATTTTTAGCGCTTACATTGCAAACGCTGCAGTATTAAGTATCATTATTATACCGATTTACATCCGCGCGAAGCCGGGGCGGGTCGCTAGTTAAATTATATAGAAGTTCTTATAACTTGTCTTATACATATTTACTTAAAGACGCGACGTGTCTTCAGCGCTGCAACACGGATATACTTTCAGCGGCCTGCAGCTTTCAGTAATTACTGCCGAGTGCATGTCACACTGAGAGCCTTTTATAATGTAGAAATAGTAAGGAAAAACTTTAAGGAAAGTAAAGAAGTTATTATTAATTTAATATTTGTCTTTGTTAAAATCGCGATGTTGTAATTAGACAATGTTTTATATATTTATTTATTAATCTTAAAAAAGCAACAAATTACCTTATAATAAAATTATACTATAATACTATAACCAAACATAAGCCTAATATTATAAAGAGAGAAACTTTGTATTTTTGTTTGTATTGAAATAACTCAAGAACTACAGGGCCGATTTCAAAAATTATTTCACCAATACAAAGCTACATTATCCCCGAGTAATATAGGTTATATTATTTAATTTGACGCGGGCGAAGTCGCGCACAACTGCTAGTTATTTTATATTATGTTAGTTTTACTACTATATTTTTGGCTCGCAGGTAGATGTATGCATGATATACGTATTTATTTTATTTGTGTTATTCTAATTTCGATTGCGTAATCTTCTCTATCAAACGGAAAATTCCAGCTGTAATCATTTGATTCGTGGAAAAAACATTTATAGTCATGCGACTTCTCAAATATCAATTTGTTTATCTCTTTCAAGTCTCGATAACATCAATTATACAAACATATTTACATACAATTTGGAAACGGTACACGTTACAAATCAACAGCGGTTATTTGAACGTCTGATTTGTTTATTTTATCAAATACTAGCTGTTGTTCGCGACTTCGTCCAAAAAATATAACCTTTGTTACTCGGGGATAAAGTAGCTTTCTGATAGTGAAAGAATTTTTGAAATCGGCCCAGTAGTTTTTGAGTTATTTCAATACAAAAAAAAATACAAAAATACAAAGTTTACCTCTCTATAATTAAGAAAAGTTACCTAGTTTATAAATGGATATATAGAGGATTTCTATTCGAAGAAAAATTAAAACAATTAAAACCATAAAATAAACTTTATATTAGTAAAGTTTCGCAATGTAATTTTGTGTGCACGGGCGCGGCGGTACGCGGACCTAAAAGCGTATTCATGTTCCCACTCTAATGTACGTGGCATTGTTTTGTTCGCGCGAATGGACACCTAGAGCAATTAGTTTACTTCCGTACTTTATTGTGTAAGACTTGAATAACAATAGTAACTGTGGCGATTAGAATTGAATAACCAACAGTGGTAGAACCCGCTTTAACATCTTCGCACGAATTGACCGGCTCGCCCGCTGACATACCACTACCACACAGAAGACACACGTGAAATGGAAGCAATTCCATGTTTCATCCAACAAGTGTGGTGCTTGAGGACTAATTTTAATCCACTTTCCCTTCCTATACTTATAAGGAAATGATGGGAAAGGGACGTGGATTTCCCGGGGTAGGGGACGCATAGGGATAGGAATTATCCTCTTGCTCTGCGTCTCTTCCTCCGAAGAATAAGGGTAGGTAACGCATCTGCAATTGCAGATGTCTTTGGGCAGCGGTCGCTTCGCTATTACAGCGTCCAGGTGGCCGCTTGCTCGTTTGCCACTTTAAAATATAAACAAAAAACTATAATATTTAGGGCAAAGTATCTTAAGATATTAATTTGAAATGGTTCCAATTCTGAGGCAATGACTTACAATGTTGAGAACAAAAGTGTTAGTACAAAATAAAGCATCGGTCTGTGTAATACATCACGTCAATTTAATCCTTATCGTAAATGGTCCGTATTAAGGAGGCGAAGCTTAAATGGGCCGTAACGACAGACATTCCCTCCGCACAGATCTAATCTAAACTGTCCGGATTCTACGCGACTTCTACACCTCAATATCGAACCATTTTCCGAAGAAAGAAATTCTACAATCAGACTTATTTTGTTTGCGAAATTATTTAAACTACGAATAGATGAAAAACTATTTTTTTGAAGCTATTTTCTTTATATTCTACGTCTTTGACACACATTAATGAAATAAGCAACGAACATTTATTTATTACCCTACGGCCTCATTAGACGCTATAAAACTGATATTTTGCTTCGGCGTAAGTCCCTTTACATCTCGAACTAAGTCTTATAAAGCCGTAGGGTTAGAGAAACATATAAATATAATATTTCTAGCTATTATTGTTCTTGTCTTATAATCGATTTATTGTAATTTCGTCCGGGTGAGGTAATTACACTAAATCTCTTGATAGTCAGAGCTTAAGTCGATCTAGTATTAAACGATAAATTGAACGGACTATTTAGTGTAAACATAAACTTGAATAAATTATAATAAATTTAGATTCCGACTTTATTATCATAAGTTAAGTATTATTATTGATATTTTTTCTTTATAATATTTTTAACGTTTATTTCAATAAGTCTAAAATTCGTACGCATGGTAAATAATCTATCCAAAATATACTAACTTTTTTTTCTTCGAATGAAATATTATTAGCAATATTGTCGGAAACAAAAGCAATATTACGAGATATATTTATTGCACTATCTTTCCTTCTTCGAGATATATAGTCCCTTGAGTCCTATATGTGAATAATGAGCTGGATAATGTGTTTAGGGAAATTAGAAATGATAATCCTTACATACTCGTAGTATAAAACAATAACGCTTTTTATTTTAGTCCCTATATATGCTTGAATCTTTAAAACTACACAACGGATTTTGATGCGTTTTTAAATAGATAGAGTGATTCATAAGGAAGGTTTTCATGTATAATACATTCACAATATAGTAGAGTAACACTGATCATTTAGAGGCTTTTAATATGATGTAAATTAACACATTTTTAGCGCTTGCATTGCAAACGCCGCAGTATTTAGTATCAGCATTATACAGATTTGCATTCGTGCGAATCCAGGGCGGGTCGCTAGTTATTTTATAACATACAGGGTGATATTAAAAAACAATTTTTTGTGTCCTTTTTTAAACTTATTTTCTTATTATTATCAAAGATTTATTTATAAAATATCGTATAAAAAATCATAAAAATATTAAATTTTCATAAATGTCCGCAGATCTATTCCACACAAACGAAGTCGTGGAAACCAACTAGTGCATAAATATGACGGACACCAAAGTTATATTACAATTCGAAAAAAATCGCACTCGAACACGTCGCTGTTAACCCATTTATTGATGAAGGCTTTAGCGCTGTGATTGATTGAGAGAAATCGAATAGAGCCTCTCCACCCTTCGCCGCCGGGAGAGGGGATAGCACTGTAATTGGTCATTAATCAGATTTGCAGATACTTAAGCAATGTAGACGTCAATGTCGCTATCTCTATTTTTATATAATTCAACGCTTTTAAATGTAATTAAAAATAATTTAAAGGTCAACATTCAATGCTGATATGACCAAAGACGAAAAACAAAGTAAACGCAGCGGTTGCTTCGCTATTTCAGCGAATCCAGGGGAGTTACACATAGTATATTTCGATTGGCGATATCGCTGACGCATGAAACTGACAATGACATTCGATTAGTCATGTGTCACGCACGAGATATCGCATGTTACAGTCAGTTTCATACATTTTTGATTTTCGCTATTGAATGGCTTTGGATACCTACTATAGGTGGCCCCCCAGGCTGCTTTCTCCTTTGTCACTCATTAAAATAAAATTTTATATTTTTATAAAGTGCACACTAACGTTAAAAATAAGACCTGAAAAAATGGTAGAATTTGCCTGAGCCAAGTAAAATATCGTAAAACTAAATCCACACAGTGAATAGACGTCTGAAGGCAGTTTACATAAAAACATCTTCAGTCTTCACGCTGTTAACGATCGCGTTATAAAGATAAAACCTTTTCACCAAGATTTATGTGAACTTTAAATCTGTCTTATTTCAATGTTTACGGTCATATAAATAAGAAATGTTAAATCTTTATTTATCTTTTCATCTAATATTAGCGACCCGCCCCGGCTTCGCACGGGTGCAAATCGTTATAATGCTGATACTAAATCCTGCTGCGTTTGCAATGTAAGCGCTATTTTCGACATCATACAAAATCCTCTAAATGATCAGTGTTACTCTACTATATTGTGAATGTATTATACATCAAAACCTTCCTTATGAATCACTCTATCTATTAAACCGCATCCGCAATCGCAAACCCAAATCCGTTGCATAGTTTTAAAGATTCAAGCATATATAGGGACAAACATAAAAAAGCGTTATTGTTTTATACTATGTAAGGATAAGGATAAGGATAAGGACGACACGACGACGTGATAACCACAATTATAGAAGGAAAAGTAGACCAAATAAAAAAGAAAGTGGACGTCGTGTCGTATCGGAAGGTTAGGATGTTGGCACAAGACAAAAGGGTTGGAAAGGACTCAACTGACAAGGTTAAAAACCTTAAATTAAAAAAGATTTTTTTTTGCATTGACACGTAGTAGCTGATAAGCTTTTTATGGTCTCCTAGTAGAATAACTTTATAATCACGAAAAAAATACACCAGCAATTTAGTAGTATAATGGGCACAGTATTACTATAAATAATTATTTATCAATAAGCAAAATTGAATGTTGCCGTGTTTGTGGCAACACTGATGTAAACCATAAAATCATATTGTCGAGACATAACAATAAAGTGACGACATTAAGTGAAGACAGATGGCTCGCAAATGACATAATTTCGACATAACACGAATAATATATTTCAACAGGAATGTTGTGGTATTATCCTTAACAGACATGTAAGAAAATAAATAACAATAAAACATAATTATGCAACTTTTTCATATTTTTATGACATAACAGAATTGATTTAGGTAGTATTTTAAGGTAGTTCGACCCATGATGGGCTCCATTTTTCCGCAACTCCACGACTAGCGCGTATCTTGCATGACTTCACAAATATCTTTGAATTTCTTCGTCGATATGTGCAGGCATCACGATGTTTTCATTCTCCACATTGCTACGTGGCGGGCTTCGACTTCGGAACATACAGATTACCAGTCAAGAGCTAAACCCCTGAGCCACCGACTCTCTTTCGCTTTATTATAAACTGATTATTGATTCAAAAGTAAACAATTCACTAATACATCCTAATATCATTGTTTGATAGCATCACTAATTCACATCGATGTGGTCAGCATGTCCGGATGTCTGCGGCAAAACGCCAAATGTGACTGACCGCATTGAAAATGATCGCGCTTGATACATTGATTTATAATATTAAATTATATGATTACGCTGCCTAATCCGATCTTCATTATTTACATATCTACAGCCGGGTACGTTCAGTTTTTTAACTGCACAGTTTTAGATGTGCAGTTAAAACTTGCGTACACATGTGTTCAGTCAATATCGCAACACTTTGGTGGCATAATGGCCGTAAGACCGTTGCCTTTTATTTAGTAAAAAAGATAAGTGAAAAGACAAAAGAAAAGCGCACGAGAACATGTAGTCCCATAAAGATATTTACGGTAATTGTAAATATGTAAATAATTAAGATGAAGTCAAAGTTTAAGATAATGTATT
Source organism: Papilio dardanus tibullus (assembly GCA_013186455.1). Classification (NCBI taxonomy): domain Eukaryota; kingdom Metazoa; phylum Arthropoda; class Insecta; order Lepidoptera; family Papilionidae; genus Papilio; species Papilio dardanus. Next base: position 176,631 of record QDHC01005891.1, on the reverse strand, counting down.
AAGTAAAGTTAACAGCGAATAAAGTATATTATAAGCTGCCGTGCTGCCGTATCATTACGTACAACATGTCAATTCGAATTGCATACTAGAACTGTATCTCAGTTCTGCCTTCGTCAGTTTTAACTGCGCAGTTGAACTGTACAGTTAAAATTGAGCGTCTGTAAGGCTAATGAGGTATTTTACTTCGCAACTTTAATCATAAGTCAGAGTAATAACTAAATGCCCATATAGATATGTCGTTACATAAAACCTTCGAAGTATGCTTATGTAACGTAAGCAGGTACAGGGAATCTTTGAAATGTCGAACCCGCTATTGTAGGACTTAATGCTACGCTGATAGCTACGTGAGTACTACGACATCGTAGCAAATCATATAAGTTGTAGTATTCTAAAAATATAATTCAAATAAAGCTCTTAGGCACAGGCAGTATATTTATTACAATATTAAATTATGTAGTTTTACCTGAAAACAGACGTTTAATCGATTCCTTACCAATATTATTCTTTCATATAAAAAATGAAAGTTAGCATATCAGAAAATGTGGGATATGACTTAGCCGCTATCTGTTCGTATAATCATATTTTTCTGCGGCGAAGTATGAATAAACCCTTCGATTTTTCTCCGTCAGGAATATCCTTGATTTATTACGGTGAGACCTCGCAGCTATTTGATAACCGCTTCGCAAGTTTATTTATGCGTTATATTTATTTAAACATTCAAAAATAGTTTACGTTGCTGGTTTTTATGACTAATACTGCTGCTGATGGGACTTAAATTTAAAAAAATCTTGCTTTTTGTGACTAATATAATTATTATTGTTGCTAGAGTCATAAATTAAAAAAAAATCGGTGATCATGTAGCTTTCTAACGGTGAAAGATTTTTTTAAAATCGGCGCCGTAATTATTGAGTTATTTCAATTGATACAAAAATATTTCCTCCTTATAATATTAGTAGGGGATTATTTTATTTTGTGTCTTGTTAAGAAGTACTTGCTCTTTTATCCAGCAATAGTTATATAATATTTAAATTAGATCGTCTCGAAACGGAAGCTTTTGTCAGCTTGACCGCATTTTGGACAGGTACTTTATGTATTTAGATTTGGTATATTTGGCATACAACCAAACTTCCAATTTAACATTATTTCATAGATATACTTTTATATCTTATAATACTAACGTATAATATGAATGTATTTTTTATCACCACAATTATCCTAATTATTCAAAAAGTACGCGGGTCTTTATTTAATTCTTGGAATATCACAGGTACAAGTATTGCGTTCAAATCTATAGTCAGGGCGTTACTTCGTTTCGTTGCTAAATTCTCTACGCGTGTTATATTTTTACAGCAAAAAGTAACCGTCGAGCTTTTAACTAAATTGCTTCGCGGATAGAATTCATATGGATTGTGTAAGATTTATTTTTGTATGTTATAAAAGCATTTAGTTTAAGCACTCGTATTAAAAAGCTGATATATGTGTGGCTGATATATCATCATATCCAGACCTCAGCCTACTCCCGTATTGTTGGTGCACCAGGTTTTAGTCCTCCACGTTAATCTATCCTCCGCTATTTCAGTCATCACACCCTTGTTTATCATATCACCTTTCAAGCAATTCATCTATCTCTTTCTAGACTTACTTCCTATAAATTAGATTATATTATCTAGAAAATAAAACTGTTTTCTAATTAAGTGTACTATAAACAGCTACGCTTATATAGAAACTATTTTTTTTTTTCACGAATAGACCATAAAATGATTTTTTTAAACAACTGATTAATTTTAATCAGAAGTTTTTTGTTAAATTTGTAATACTTATCCGGAAAGACTCACTCCGGGGAAATAACGAGATGGAATTTTTTGTTCATAGAAATTTTTTACAGAAATATATTTTCCAAATTATTGAATGTTGAAGCTTCATGATAAATTGGTGTTTTTCGTTTTTTTTTTTCATGTTTTTTCTAAAAATAATTACTTTTATAATTAATAAAAATTATATCACATTAATTTGTATTTACGAAATTCTTAAAATAAGCAAAGATGACAACATTAGACATTAAAACTCAAAAACAATCACTAAGATGACTCTTTTGCCAATATTGCTAAGACCACTCATCACTTTAATATTATAAACAAACAATAGAATCTTAAAAAGTAAAATCTTTTAAAAAATCAAATATTTTTCAATCTGCTTACTGAATCGTTTCCCGCAGTTATTTGTCTCTCGCTTTACATTTTTATTCAACCGGAAAACTGATAAAAAACGGCTACATCATAAACGGACCACCGCAATTTGTTTTCTACAATTCTTTTAGACGTTAAAAAATAATTTATTTCACAAAAGAACAGTTTCACTGATAACGCTTCGGAGACAAAAAGCTTTTGTATTTCGTTAATTTATTGGAACAGAAATGTATATTCAAAAATACACACACAAACAACGACTAAGTAATTTTAAAAGTAAAATAAGTAAACAAAATACACTTGAAAACAAGCGAGAAAGCGACATATACCGGCCGAATTGAGAAATTATTCAAGAACTCCGGTATTAAGAGCACACGTAACCGTCGTGTGCATGCGTGTCAGAATCAAGCCAAATAGATATCCGTTGTCTCTGCCTACCCCTCTAGGTTACTGGCGTGAGTTATCTTGTTGAAAGCGAGATTAGTCAGCGTTAATGCTACAAAAAACAGAAATCCTTCATTTACAAATCAAACCCTTTTTAACTTTATGCTTCGGGACTTCAAATGTAAATTTAACTTATTTATATTTACTGCTTACTTTGTCTTTTCTAATAAATAGGATATTCTATATTTAATGGTTCTCTAAGAAATATAGGTAAGGCAACAATAGCGATATCTCAAGGATTTAGAGGTACGAGACAAAATACGAAATGATATACTTTTATACTTTAATCCCCTCATTACGTGTAAGATACGACTCGCGTCCGGGCCTCATAACTTATTCTGTTCCCACGTGCACACGTGACTCTAATACGTTTATTTTATTTTATTATCATTTAAAAAGGTTTTTTATAAGAGTTATGAGTGTATGTTACAAGTTCAATTATCTACTTGATGTATCTTGAAAGTTGATTTTATTTATTGAACTACATCAAATAATAATAATAAATTAGTTATAATTATATTATTTATTTATTTAATTTTTTTTAAAAACTGAAATGTATTATATAATAAATATGTAAATAAAGATATATAGAAATATAAATTAGTGCATTTTATACGTCTTCATTTAAATATGTACATTTTTGTATTTTGGTATATGCTTTCATTTGTTCTTTACTTGTGTTCTCGCTGCTTTTGAATGTAAGATACTAGAAAATTCCTTACATTTATAGAGTTTTAATATTGTATATATGTAGTTCGACCCATTTTGGGCTCCATTTTACGCAACTCCACTACTACTATTTTGCATGACTTCACACATTTCTTATAGAATTATTATGTAACCAAATAAGTTTTTACGCTAATTTCTACCAAGGTTTGGCAACTACATGTAGATTAAATATATTTTTGCTTATACAATGTATATACTCTGACTATAAAGTAATCTGAAAAGAAATGAATCTAGTCCCATAGATAGTGATAACAGTGGATCTTTGACAGGAGGATGTATTGGCGAGTTGCCAGCGACGGCGTCGCTTCGGTCGATACTAACTGTTTGCATACAGATCGCTTACCGTGCCCGCGCTAAATCACTCGGAAAACTCTACTCTGTAAACTAAACTTATACGTGTCTCTGTGTACAAACTAACTAATAGATGAAACTTAATATTAATCAATACCACTTGGAATTCTAATATCGCGGATATTAGAGGGGTTATTCATTCTAAACGTGATTTTAAGAACATCGGCGTCAAGGGCTGGAAGCAAATGGCCCAAAGTATAGCAAATTGAAGAAATTTACTGTACCAGGCCCAGGCCCACCCGCGGCTATAGTGCATCAGATGATGACGATGATGATTCATTCTAAGCGGTTTTGCATTGGGATAAAAATATATTTACAATCTAAAACATACATCTGTACAGGTTAGTCAAGACATAGTTGTGTGCTCACCTTCACGATTCCCCAGCCATCAATATTATTTCCTTGAACTAATGATAATGTTAGGATAACATCCAATTACGTTGAGGTAATAACCGTAATTTTCCATAAAGCAATCTTATTTTCCCCCCTACGTAATATATGGATAATTTCAATCATCTTAGCTTTTAGCTCCGAGTCTGACACGAAAAATAAATATATTTAATAAAACGACTTCAGTAGAGATAGGAAAATAATCGCTAATGCCACTTTACCATTCGAGTTAATTGAACAGCCTTTATACAAAATGTTTATTCATTCGGAACTCTCGAGGAATATAAACCATTATTTCTTTTACTTTTTGTACGTGCCCGCCCTCACAGAGCGCTCAGTTAAACCCTCTCCAAAAACACATTAAAGTATTAACTTAACAAAGCTAATTGAAGCATATTTTACTAGCTGTTTTATGTTCACAAAATCTAAACGTTTTAATTAAACCTTTAACAAATCTATTAATTAAAGCCTAGCTGTTGTGCTCGACTTCGTTTTCGTGGAATTAAATAATATAGTCTGTGTTACTCGGGGATAATGTACGTTTCTAATGGTGAAAGATTTTTTGAAATCGAAAAAAAAAATACAAAGTTTCTCTCTTTATAAAATTTGCATAGAAAACTCGGATAGACACTGCTTTTATTTAAAAAAAACACATCATAAGTAAATTAGTATTCCATCTAGAATTTCTAGAATCATATTTAATGTATTTCGCATAATTTTCTGACATAGAAATGTCTAAATTAACATATAAATTGCTCGTAACCGACACGAGATCAAAACATAGGTCACCAGGATACCGGTGTCCTTGAAACAGGTAATTAAATATCCATTTAGATGCCTACGTATGTACGAGATTGTCAATTTGCATGACAAATACATTCACTCAATGTAGACTCTGCGCCGGATTGCCGGCTCGATAAACAACCTTCGCAAATCCCTTTTTACTTATTCCAAGTACTAATACGACGTGGATACTTCTTATAATTGCTTTTAATGGCGAGTTATTTTGTTTTTGTGTAACAAGTAAAAGTTAGTAAAATTTCAATATTATCTATACTAATATTATAAAGAGAGAAACGTTGTATTTTTGTTTGTATTGACATAACTCAAGAACTACTGGGCCGATTTCAAAAAAATCTTTCACTATTATGCCCGAGTAACATAGGCTATATTATTGTTTACTTCTACGCGGACGTAGTAGCGGACAACAGCTAGTAACAAATAAAATTAACTCAATTCCGTCACCAAGTGGGATAGATAGTGATTATGGACTTCTTGGCGTCACTCTAACTATCTGCTCTAGCTTTCTTCCTTCTCTAGTTTACTAAGACTTATAAATAAAGCTCAAGTTTAGAATATATTAATATAAAAAGTAAATCTGTACTAATATTATAAAGAGCGAAACTTTGTATTTGTGTATGTATTGAAATAACTCAAAAACGACAGGCACGATTTCAAAAATTCTTTCTCCATTAGAAAGCTGCAATATCCCCGAGTACAATGGCTATATTAGGCTATATTTTTAAATTCCGCACAGGCGAAGTCGCGACCAACAGCTAGTATCTTATAAAATAGGTATAATATTCATGATATAATAGCGGAATAGCTTCCACGTTATACATTAACGTGTGCGCAGACAAGGCGTTAAGTGCTGTTCGAGGAAGACATTTTTATGAGAGTAATAACATCGCTAAGAGTTCATTCCGCGAACGACCGCCTCGGATTTGAAGTTTATACTAAAATGACTTTACGTTATATTAGCTTTTAATATAATAAGCGTGTGATGAAATCCTTTCTTAAGAAATTTAACACAGTTTTCATAAAATACAGGATATGATCGATGAAGTTTAAGAGACTTAAGACCGAATGTTCAAACGCCATTCTTTACGCGTCTAAACGAGATCGCCGTAGGATTTGGAGTTTAAGCGTGTACTTAACATGTAAGACAATCCTAAATATTTAAGTGGCGTTTAAAAATTCGGCCGAAAGACGAGTAAAAATTTCAGTTGTCGTCCAAAGAAAGGAACATCATCTAAAAGTAATTTATACAAATTGGTTGATATTGTATTATCAGTTTAACTATTTTGGAAATTTGAGTTTCCATAAAATACTTAAATTGTATTATTTTGTATCAATAAAATATCGTTACTTTATTCTTAACGTGAGATGAAATGAAGGCAACAAATTCCGCCTGCTGAGCTGTCACTTGCTCTGTTCAATTCAAACAATTTCATCTCTCAGAGGGATCCGGAATTGCATTCGAACTGTGCATTGTTCGCTTCAATGTTCCGACTTCAAGTTGCGAATTACCCTTAGATCACATGAGATGAGCTAAAATATTGCTTTCACCTGGAATATTTCTAGTACTAATATCTATCGATGTCTTAATAATTAATGAAGACGTTTCTTGTGATTTCAAGACCGAATTATTGATTAATTTTTAATCAATAATGTATTAAACTATTTAATTTAACACTGCGTCTTCAAAATCACATACAATTCTATTAACTTCAAAAGTATGCTAAAAAAGAGCACCGTAAAAATCTTGCCCAGGACCCTAGTATAGCTAAAAGACATTCTAGCCGTCCTAGGGAACAATCATAAAAAAGACATTGAAACGTATATTTGATAAAGGCACGTGAACCAAAGGAAACTAGAGACAACAAAGTGTTCCCGCTATGTAGTCAAGTCGTATCCAATTCCCGAATACTACGTGAGTAGCGTGAACGACGCAGGTTGGGCGTTTACCTAATCTGCTTCGCGTTGTCAAAGACGTGGTTTATACAGACATTGTACGAGAAAGCCTGTATTTACGCGGACGTTTTAACGTCGGTGTTGTCGTTTATTTAACGCTCATAAGATCGCTGTAAAATGACACTTCTTTCGTTCGTCCAGCGCTCAAAATCCGACGCTGCACGACAAAACGTTAATAGCGCCGCTTTGGGAACATATACGTGGAAATGTAATTTTTCTATCACTACGCTTTTTTAGCGCGCGTTGAAAATTCGCTCGTGTGCATGGGCTAAGTCAGAACGAAATGAAATAAACGCGTTCACTTTAACGTTAAATGTACAAGGGTTTTAACGAAGATACCAAGAGCAATTCCTTGATTATCCTTGATAGGAGGTACAAATTAATAACAAAAATATTTTAGTGTTAAAAACTACGTTTAATACATTAAAAAATCGCTTAAACAAATGGATAATCCAACGTAAAAATTACAAAACAATGCCATACTCAAAGTTGACAATTGATCGCCGAGACAACTTTAGTGTAGAATTAGTATGTGGTATATAGTAGAGAGATATAGGCCAGGAGAATACTTAAGTGAACAAACGACTCTGAGTACTACAATAAATACTATAAACAACAATATAAGGGTGTAATCTAAGTATGAAAGTTGAGCAGTCAGTGGTCTACTGAACACGCACTTAAGAATTCCCCTTGAGTAATGCCCTTGCGGTCAACTAACTCTTTGATACAAAGCTAAATTAAAACTGGCTGGTGCCCGCGACACCGTCCGCGAGGAATTAATAAATTGACGGCCGAATTTTCAAACACCACTCAATTATTTAAGAGCGTCTTACATGTTAAGTTCACGCTTAAACTACAAATTCTACGACAAGCAGATTATAAGCGACGCTTAGATTAGAGTAGCGTTTAAATATTCGGCTATTAGTAAAGTATCCTAGGCTTTCTTCCAGACTATAGTATATTTATAAAATTTTATTCAGTTCCTTCAGATTCCTTTCTGAAACCTCTGAAACTAACATTCATCGGTTTAAGGATTCTATTTTATAATATTTTAGATAAATAGTGTATATCAAGTAATTAAGTTTACGTAACTTGATATAAGACGCGGGGCAGTTGGCAGCCTTAACTTGGTTATTACTTAACAAACACGTGCGCACTTATCTGCTCCCACAACTTTAGCTAAAGTATCAAGAATTATTATATTCCGATAATCCAAATAACAAGGACTAAGTATACGTGAATTCAGTAAATTAAGTTAATATTTTATTAATTAAATAATTATTTTTTTACTTACGCGTATTAAGGTAAGGCTCGACCCATGATGGGCTCCATTTTCCGCAACTCCACGACTAGCGCGTATTTTGCGTGAATATACATATCTTTGAATTTCTTCGCCGATATGTGCAGGTTGCATTACTTACCCGTATTAACAAAGTAAGTAAGTATGTAAATTAAGGCTCGTCTACAGCTCGGGATGTTGTAGTATTTACTTACATTACAAAGGTGTAGGTGAAGATAACACTTTTCCTATTACTCTATTTACCATTCTATCGCTCGTCTATAAAAAGTTTCGTGTTTTTGTATATATTGAAATAACTTAATAACTATTGGGCCGATTTCAAAAATTCTTTCACCATTACAAAGCTACATTATCACAGAGTAAATAAGACTATTTATTTAAATACCTCGCAATCAAAGTCACCAGCAACAGCTAGTATTCGATGAAAATAGTTTGCACCTGAACGAAAAAGTTTTACGTTTGAAATATGTAGGGCATTAGTCAGGCCGGATTTTATGGTAACCCCATATTAGTAATGGTTGCCATTAATCAACGCTAGTGACGTGCCGCTTTCTTCGAGAGATTTATTCAAGCGAACGCTTTACTTTAGTATTTAGTACTGATATTGCGTACAAAATTATAACATTTTAGTTCAAAAAACGACTTAAATATAACATAACAAGAAAAGTAACTACAGACATACGAAAATACTTTTTTTTAAGAAAAGACGAGCAGCGGGAACACCGAGGTGATCATCGCCCATGGACATCTGCAATACCAGAGGAACCACAGATGCGTTGCCGGCCTTTTAGGAGGTGATACGCTCGCTACTTGAAGGTCCCTAAGGCCTTGTTCGCACCAGGATAGTATTTTAGTCAAGTAGCAAGTAGCAATTAACCAAAATAGGGATGGGCGTTGTACAACGACATAGTTAAATCAACCGTTGACTGTTTTTCCTTCAAATAATAAAATTCAACGTATATCTACACAGGAAGTCACTGGTCGGTTTTTTTTTCGCCGCTGGTCTTTGGTCTTTCTTTGTTGAATATATGCTTAACTTGTTAACAAAAATAATTAGTTTTTCAACAAGTTGGCAAAAGCAAATTAACCGTTTCGTTTCGTTGACGCGAAAAGCGATAACGACTCACCATCCCTACTCCGATCCCCACTCCAAAACCAAAACTCATTCGCATAGTTGTCGCAGTACTGCTGCACTGCACGCAAGTGCGTGATGTTTTGGAGAATGAACATGTAAAACTAGCTCTCGCTCGCGGTTTATAGAAATCTTACTGAGTAGCCCATGTGTTCAAATAAATGTCTATGTGTTTCACTGAAAGTCTCGAATTTCAAACTTTAAAAATTTTAAGCAATTTAAAAATTAAAACAAGATGGGTAATATTTGATATTAAATTGTAATTCCCGCGCGGCGATCGAGCTCACTCGGTCACCCAAAGATGGCGCTGGAACGATATTGTTTGTGTACCCAATTAATTTGTTTGAGAAAATACATTACCAAAACCGAAACGAAAACACTGCAAAATACGAATTCATTATAAATTATAATTAATGTGGTGTTTAAATGTTTTACCTAAAAAAATATTTTGATGTTTTAAAAATAATATAAATATTTTTATTTATCCAAACCCTGTTCACAAAATATTTTAAAAATTGAATTACCAATTTTAACAACATGTTTAATAATTATTCTATATCCTGGTATGCAAACTATTTTATTTGCTTGATATTCCACAAGCATTAATGTTCCACATATTTGGAGACATATTTTAAAGTAGTTTCCTCGCTCCACCGACACGTCTTGTTTACGACAAAGCGGCAAACTAATGAACTCGCCAAAACAAGCTGTTCGGACCGCTACTTGCCGTGAAAATAGAGTAAAATGGATTGGCTTGACTAAAACGTTTTTATAGCCTACTTGACTAAAATGTTGCTGTTCGCACACGTTTTAGTTGCTACTGTACTAAAATATAATCTGGCGCGAACAACTGCTACAATCCTACTTGACTAAAATTTTGCTGTTCGCACACGTTTTTGACTAAAATACTTGCTACTTCACTAAAATACTGTCCCAGTCCGACCAAACCTTAAGTCGTAGCGATACTGATAATATATTCTAAAAGTTATATATTGGCAAACAAATATACTCGTAAATATATTAGGCTTATATTTTCATAAATAAACTGTTAACATAAAGTCGAGAAGTACAGGAAACTTGTGGAGAGGGTTATTCGCTCAACAAGAAACTCGGCGCGGGATTAAAATGGGGTGAATATGTTTGTAATGCAAATAAGCTGTTCTGCAAATACGTTCCCACTTCAATGGGTATTTCATAAGGTATTTGAAAACCGATTCTGCCGTTGATAGAACTATGTACACATATCTTTTGATCTCTCCGATACGAAGCTTCAATTTAATTGAAAATTAAGTTATGAAAGACACATTTGTGTATTCAAATTGAATAATATATCAATTATTTACAAATAGTATAGGTTTTATTTATTTACAAGTATAGCAAAGTCGCCAAATAATACTAAAGGCAACATGGAAATGACCAAAAACAGCGTAGCATTAAAGCAATATGAAAAGAAAATGTTTTATACCAATCGATTTTTTTTTCTTTTACCAATAATTTACGTTAATAAAAGTCATAAAGGCAGGTGAACGCTTACAAGGCGGTAAATTTTCAATATTAATTGGCAGTAATATTGAACATTAAAACGATAAAGGTTACCAAAGTTTTAAATTTCACCTGCGGTCGGGAAATCTCTGCTGTTAACGATGTCGAACGCCCTGCTCGATGAATTAAATAAATATTTGGTTTAAGTTAATTTCAGTTACTTTATTTCTTTTAATATTACACATTTAACATTGTTCAAAATTTTTATTAAAAAGAAATACCTGTTAAAATAAAAAAAACCGCATTAAAATAATCCTTTGAGAAAGAATGACATACAATGCAATAAATGGGATCCTGTCCTACATCATTGTTCGCTAATGGATTTAAAAACCTTTAATACCTTTAGCACTCATTACGAGTACATGTTTATGGTTTTATACTTTACTTAAAATTGTGATGGTATCCACAAACCCTTTTCGTTGAAATAATTTTTGTAACGAAGTCAATAATAACATTACATCCACATCAAAAGAACGAGGGCCGCACGTTTCAACATTACGTATTATATTAGGGACGATTTTGTGGAGCTGTGGGAAAGGTCTCTTCACCCGCACGCCGACGAAACGTGACTTATATTGAAATTGTCAGCAGAAATTCGATATTATTAGAGGTTATTTGGAATATTAATAGCGTTAAGTATTCGAAAAATAACGTTTCAAACCTTGATCATTGTCGTATACTTAAAAAAAAGAACTAGGGTGACACGGTGACCCGAAGTGTTCCTTGCCCTCCGACAAGGAATGTAATGTAGATAAGTAGTTAAGATATAAATGTTTTTTGAATATCAGTTACACTCGTGTTTTTATAGTTGTATTAGTAGATTGTATACGTTTTGAATTTATTCAAAACTTGAATAGTATAGTAGAATTCAGAATGAAAAGTAAAATGAAGGGAATTATTCAACTATCGGTTGGACAAAATAAACATCGTAACTAACTATACACTACATAGTAAGAAACAAAGTCGCTTTCTCTGTCCCTATATCTTTATGTCCCTATGTACGCTTAAATCTTCAAAACTACACAAAGGATTTTGATGAGGTTTTTTTTAATAGATAGAATGATTGAAAAGGAAGGTTTATATGTATAATAATATCCATTAAATGGTGGACAAATACTGTTTTTTGTAGGTTTCTAATGTACAATAATAATCACATTTTTTCCGTATCTTTTACACCAGTGCGAAGCCGGGGCGGGTCGCTAGTGTTTAATAAAATAAAAGGACTGTCAAAACTTTATCTACAAACAATTGTAATTAATTACAAAGCGTGAAACTTATATTTAACTAACAAAGCGAATCATTTCTAAATTGAATAACTTGGTTACCGTAATAAAGTTTTTGAGTGGCAGCCGCGATCTCGCAAACACAAACCTTACACGAGACTCTTTGTATTTCGCTATTCCCTAATTTAATATTAATTTAATATGAACTGACAATTACAGTTGCGGCTGAATTGCTTTGGAAAATGTTTATTAACACAACCTTGTGGCTTCATCATTAGAAACATGTGTTCTTTGAAGTGTGTTGTCTATTAAATGTTCATTAAAAAGTTCTCACATTTATTTTTTATATATTATAAAGTGGCAAACGAGCAAGCGGCCACCCGAACTCGCTGAAATAGCGAAGCGGCCACTGCGCATAGACATCTACGATTACAGACGCGTTGCCTACCCTTAATCTTTGGAGGACGAGACGCATAGCAAGAGAATAATTCCTCTCCATATGCGTCCCCTCCCCCGGGGGGTTTTAGCGAATAGTTAAAAATTGTTAGACAATGTTTAACTATTCGCTAAAACAAATTCAATTAATTGAACTAATCACAAACAGATTTGTAGAAACAAATCATTCGCTTTTGATGTGTCAACAAAATAGCTTCCCGCGGACAAACCTAATTCGAATGTTAAAATAATCAACATTACCTTATACAAATTACTGAATCAAAGCAGCTTAGTTAAAGCAATGATTTCCTTAATTAAATTATGGATGTAATATAAATTGTGATCAAAATAAAATAAAATCTGTTTAAATAACAAAATGTGTAAAGAGCACCTGCTGGAATTTCCCCGGCAACTGACTTCCTCAACTTGTGTAATTACCGAAGTTTTCTAACAACTTTTATTGTCGTATTGCAGTTATCCCTGAGTGACGCAAAAACTTTATCTTTGAATATTCCTCTAGCGTTATTTTATCTGCAGTTTAAGTAAAAATTAAAAAATGCTTTATCTACACTGTTTAAATTTTGGTGACACATTTCGTGAGCCCATCCGGGTCTCCAAACTAATAGTGCCGACAACGATAACGTACTGTGTAACCGTTTTTATTTAGTTACTTAAAAAAAAACATTTTACATTTTCAGCTATTTCTTATACGTTCGCACACAGTTCGTTTAATATAATTTAGAAAGGTAAGGTCGGAAAGGTCAATAGTTATTGAAATAAAGGTACGTTTGGTGAGTTTGGCAGAAGTTTCCGTCTTTACCTATTCAATAATATTTTAGGTTCGATCTTTACCGTTATTATTAGTGAAAATTTATATCCACTGTCAAATAAAAACTTTAATACTTCATTAAATTTAATTACAAAATACATTTATATTCTTTTCATCCTGTACAGGGGTCCCCATAAATAAAGCACCTTGAAGGTCAGGATCTCAAACGACAACAAACGGCGGGGTCGTCACATCGTCAACACAGAACAATAAAACAATAGTGCGCACGTACATCGCACAGCGCCATCTAGTTATAAAAACTATAAAACAAAATAATATTAATTTAATTTATTTTATGAACCTTGACCTTCTAGACTTTAACACATCCAGTTTACTATTTGTAGGACCTTTGAAATGAAAGCTATCTTGATTTTCCTCTTCTTAAAAATGTAATAAGAATATATTTCGAATATTTAAGGATGTAGCTTCTTTCTTTACAAGAAAAGAGTAAAGGTAATATAATATAGTAAACATATATTGTAGTAGATATTATAATATAGTAAATGAGAAAAGTCGTCGAAATGTAATTCAAATACGCAATTCTACGTATCCTTTGATGTTGAATATATTACATACAGAATTATATATCATATTACTTCACAAGAATAATAAATGTCTGATTACATTTCCTTTGATAACAAGTCAAATAATCTCTCAATATCTCGAGTAACGGTGGAAAATCGCATCTTACAGCTAATATACGCTTCTTATAAATATTTTATGCATTTATGGTACGTAAAAAATCTACAAAGAAGTAATAAGGAAAACTGCTGTAGAAAATGGCGGCAAAATAAAAGCGGAGTGTTAGCAATAAAACGTCAATTGTCTTAAGCGAAGTGGAATTCTTTTATTTTATTCTGTTATCTGCATGAAATATTTTCATTTGCTCTTCCTCCGCTCGCTTCCGTCTCCGACTATTTAATACATTGATAACATTTTGTATTAAATGAGTAATGAAATTTCATTACATTAATTTTACAATGTATAGAAATGACATGTAAACTTCTAAAAATAATTAAACGTCTGTGGGAGAGGGCTCAGAGGTAGAACAGATACTCGGGTCTTTCGAAATAAAACTTATTTATTTTATCTTGAGAGAAGAAGTATATACATTTCCATTGAAGAGCGGTTCTGGAATCAATCGAAGATGGTATGTCAAACTTATTAAAATTTAGAATAATCAAATTATGAATTTAAAATATTCTTTTTATGAAAATACTAAGCTCAAAAGATAACATCTATAAATCGGTAAACATGACTTATTTCTTCAATGTTAGCTTTTAATATGAGTATAGATCATAACAATATTATGAATATTTGATACATTTATTTGTCATTTAATGTAAAAGAAAATCTCATCTGTTCATTTCCCCAGCGACGAGGCGGTGCGACGTCGCCATGATAAATATTATTGTTACTAGTTCGTAATCAATATTTGAAGAGGAAGAAAATTTTTAATCAACAAAAACACTAAAATATTTACCACAGCTTACATACAGAACACATCAAATACCTACTTCCAGGCCACTACCGTGTAGTATACAGGTATATAAAGTACACAATAAGCTTTTTTTATGACACAAACTGTATTTACACGAAGAAATTATATCGAAAATATATAGACGCTCAGCAATTTCATACAACGAGGCCGCGGCAGGACGATTAACATTGAAAAATGACGATGAATGTCCTCGTAGCCCGTAGCTCGTAGCCAGACGCACAGGCTACGAGCTACGAGCTACGAGACTACGGGCTACGGGTTACAAGCTATAAGTTAGCTAATGTATTTTATATACAGCCATCAGCCGCAACCT
Organism: Papilio dardanus tibullus; assembly: GCA_013186455.1. Taxonomy (NCBI): domain Eukaryota; kingdom Metazoa; phylum Arthropoda; class Insecta; order Lepidoptera; family Papilionidae; genus Papilio; species Papilio dardanus. The sequence goes on along the minus strand of QDHC01005891.1, from coordinate 161,502 downwards.
CTTATTTATTTACTTCCCGCAACCTTCAACGTCGATAAACGACCCTTTAGATTTTTAATGATTTAGGGACCCGCGCTTCAAAACTCGTTATAAGATAATAGAGAATAATTTCAAATTGAAAGCATTAATATATATGAGTTTTGACCCAGATTATTGATAGCACAGAGATTTAATTTAAAAAAATCATCAGAGTCGTTAATAGAGCAAAAGCAGTGATAGCAGTGAAGTATTGGGTCATGTAGTCCTATTAGTTCCTGTGTATTGTTAAAGTATTTGTTAACTGTTCGAAAAAGTTGCAATGTGTTTAATATTAGATTTTCTATAAAACACGCACGAATCGTAACTGCACAGACGAGAGTCGACGGGCGGTTGTGACAAATCTTTTTACGCAATCCTCACGTACACCATCCGCAGTGTAATTCAGTTAAAAGCTCCACTCCTACTTCACTGTCGACGCAGCGAACGAATAAAACCAAATCGAGAATTCATTTCAATACCAAATCTTTGAATATAAAAGTATTTAATTTTCTATCCATTTTTAATAAAGAAATAAAGATTTATACATTCAGCACCGCAGGTCCCAGCCACCAAAACATATTAGGGGAACGAGAGAGCGGTATAGCCCCGACCAATAAAAAAATGAAAATTATATCACACTTCTCCAATTCTTCTTCTTCATCACACTAATAATATAAACGCAAAAGTTTAGATGCATTGATGGATCTTTGTTTGAATGATCATGAACATGAACACATAAACTACTTGTACCTTTTTTTTAATTTCTCATGGACAGAGCCGCGGTTGACAGCCAGTAATGTAATTTTCATGTCTTAATATGTCTACTGCACTAGCCAAGAACGATCCAACGGTTTGCAATTGAATCCCTGGAGCGAAACTAACTCCAAAAAAGTTATAATTGGTATCTTGGAGTATATTGTTGTTCGTTATTGAAGTAACCTCGAAATATGAGTAGTTTGGAAACTCTGTGTTCAATTAAACTCGAGTTATGAATACACAAACAGTAGACGGAATGTCTCATAACTATTCGACTGAAGTTACGATATAGGTACTTCGAGTTTTTACGATATACAATTAAAGTTGGAAACGTTAATTAAAACGTTTACTATAATTAAGTAAATTTAATAGTTGCTTAATGGAGTATCAAGAATCATCATGAAAATAATCAGACGTTATGCTATAATTTGTTTGATATTAATGAACTTAACTAAACTTAATAAATAATATAAATGATTAAGTCCTCTGCTTCATATACAGACGAAAGCTTCCTTAAACTTTTACAATTAACAAAGTTTGTGACAAGCGAAGTGACTAATACCAATTATGTTGTGTTTTTTTTTCGAGTTTAATTATTTATATTATAGATCTGAATGCCAATTAAATGCGTTATTAAATTTTTTCATTAATTGTAAAACCGAAACATTAGATTCTTGTAAGTGTAAACGCTTTACCTTAAACCCTGGTCACAGCGGTAGCTAGACGTGTTTGGCTGAATAACGTATCCCGTCTGTATTCCGCCTGTCCTGTTGTCCCGTTGCCGGGACAATCATTGTGTCTTGTAAATTACTCCAGAACAACTGCACCGCGTGCGCCAACTCTCGTTTAAACATGTTAATTGTGTGTATTACACCAGGCGAGTACGAAATAACACAAAATAATTGCTCACCACACTTGATAGTGTGGTAACAGAGCGCAGCGCATTTTGTAATTATGTTCACACTGCTTAAAAATAAAAAAAGCTTTTGTCTTCCTAATTTGTTCCTATCCCCCTTATTCCAAAAAATTGTATAAATACTGCGATAAAGGATGACCAATAAGTCGTCGTTTATACGACATTGGAGGACACTCGGAACTAAATAAGATGACCAGGGGTCTCATTGGACCAAATTATGTATCATAAGAAGTACCAGAAACGTGATGGTCTGTATTTTGGAATAAATTTTATGAATGTACCAGTACCAAACGTAGAAAGTACAACAGTAATAACGCTGATTCTCGTTTCGGAATAAATCGGTATGTGTCCAATGGGTAGTACGTATTTTGATAGGTAAGCAGAGAGATAAGAAAAAACTTTTATTTCGTAATGAAAAGTTTCACATACCAATGGAATTTGCCGTGACATCCTGCCGCAAATGTAGGGATTGATTCCATATAAAAGTATAGTAAAAACAGTAATAAAATAATACTGCTATTTTTACAATCTTACAAATTACAGGGCTTATCGAAAAAAATATATCTAGATATTTTAATTTATCTTCAAGACAATATAAAGTTAGTTAAAGTCGGAGCTATAAATGTATACTATCGCAGTTTCCGCTCAGGGCGCACGTAATCTGCTGACAAACGCGACGATTCTCTTTATTGGACGACACTAAAAGATAACTTGTATAAAGTCGGCTTACAGGACTTCAAGTTAGCTACTTTGTCGAACGCTATCATTATACTGGAATATTACTTAAGTCTATCAAGTTTTAACCAATCATTGCTAGTTCTTTTGCTTAATTCAAATCAAAAAATTCTTCCTCCTCCATCAAAGGCCGGCAACACATCTGCGGCTCTGGCGTTGTAGGTGTCCGTGGGCGTCGAATCAACTAACTTAGGCGATCCGCTGCTCGTAGGGGGAAAACTCTAATATATATAAAAAAAATCAAATCAAAAATCGTTTATCAAGGCATAGAAAATACAAATATTACAAAAAGAAGGGTTCGCCTGGCTTTTATACTAGGTTCAAGACCCATCTTATAGGAGCCTGGACTCTTTCACCTTAGTGCTACAAGTAGTTTATAAAATACAACAAAATGAAAATATAGTAATTTACAAATTAAACGGAATATAGTAAAAACGGTTTATTATTACTTTATTTATAAGTAAAAATTTAATATTTTTAAAATAGAAGACGTATTGAGACACTTCTCCTTTTTAAAAGTCGGTTAAAAATTGATTTTACCTTTAAATGCTCAAAGTCCTATACAGCACGTTTTATGTCCGAGTTCCAGTACTTATTAACAAAACATTTTCCATTTAATTGATGAAAATTTATTGTATTAATTTGTTCGAAATTGGGAGTAATTGTTAGGTCGTAAATAACAGTGCGCTAGAGGGCGCCATGTGTTCGTCTCGTAACTCGCAATATTAACGCGCAATGAATTATTAAGTAGAACAATGTTTATACAACACGAAAACGTAACAAGTGCTTGTGACAAGTGCTTACAACTAATAATATGTTCCCATTCTTTAAACATGTACATTATAAATATATTGGTAACTGCGAAAGTGTGGATATATATTTGTTGGAAGATATCTCCACAACAACTGAGCAAATCTCGTTTAAATTTTGCACACATGTAAACCACAGTCTGGAAAAAAATAACTTATTTTACTCTATGGCGAAGGAGACGCCTACTCAGCACCTACTCAGTATGTATGAGTAATTCAAATAAAATGTTGGTCCTTCGAGTCGGATATTTTTCTAAGAAACTTGAATATGACACTCTCAACGGTAGTTATATTCACAGTATTTATATAGGGAATGCACTTAGAGAAGTAATTACTGCACACTGCGATGTGAAAATATATAAAAAGACGAAGCCTCTAATGACTCGACTCGTAGTTTTCAAGTCTTCCTCCTGAATAGCGTGCGCTGTGATTTGTTAAGTACATTATGAATGTTATTATTTCAAATGTAAAAACATGAAAGTTTGTGATAGGCGAGAGATATTTTTATTTGCGTAATTACTGACTCATTCACCAACAAGCTTTGGAACAGTTGGTAAGCAAGACGACCTGGGGGGCACCCAAAGTACTTCTCGAATGGCGCAATCGACAAAAATGTATGAAACTGACATTGACATTCGAAAAGTCATGTGTTTGTCACGTGTGAGATATCAAACGTTAATGTCAGTTTCATACATTTTTGACGTTCTTTTTTTTTATATAAGAAAAGGGAGCAAACGAGCAGCGGGAACACCGAGGTGACCATCGACGCCCATGGACATCTGCAACACCAGAGGAACCACAGATGCGTTGCCGGCCTTTTAGGAGGTGATACGCTCGCTTCTTGAAGGTCCCTAAGTCGTAGCGGTTTGGAAATACCGCCGAGGACAGACCATTCCACAGTGCGGCTGTGCGAGGCAGGAAGTTTCGTTCGCTATAGAATCGTTTCGTAGCGAATGTACTTTGAATAATCCCCCTGAAAGGATGTCTGATTTTCTAATCCAAAGAAGTCGAAAGATAAATGTATCTTGGACATAAGATTATAAAAAGTAATCATGGATCAATTTTTATCAAAGAAATAAGAAAGTATATTAAGTACGTTGGGACAAGAAAGATGCCAGTAGTACAAGATATTTTTACACTATGTTCATATGAGCAAGCGGCCGCCTACTTGCCCCCGTGCCCCCGTGCCCCCGGCGCCTGTAGCACGGCGAGGCACGTCACAGACTTTGATTTATCACTGCCAATGCTAATATCGGCATACAATAAAACGCGCTCTGAGAAATGACCACAATATTTTACAGCGACAGTTACAGTTTGCAAAACGTTATTTTACATACAAAAAAAATATGAAATGTTTATTGCTACGAATAAAAACATAACTTTGATGTTACATTTAGACATATCTTTTATTTATAATTAATAAATGTAGGACGTCGATTCAGTTTTATTTATGACTAGCTGTTGTTCACGACTTCGTCCGCGTGGAATTAAAAAATATAGCCTATGTTACTCGGGGATAGTGTAGCTTTCTAACGGTGAAAGAATTTTTGAAATCGGTCTAATAGTTCTTGAGTCATTTCAATACACACAAAATACAAAGTTTCTCTCTTTATAATATTAGTATAGATAACCCGTAATTGTAACAAACTTAAACATATTTAATACTTTATTAATTAAATTGGTATATAAAACAAATATTATCGTTAATAGTAAATGTTTGGTAATCTTTAAAGATACCAAATTAATAGTCTCAATTTTAAAACCGATTTACTTTAGTCGCAGTATTTGCTCGACTTCCACAGAAATGTTTATTCATTCGCAATTCTCCGAATACCAATTAGTTTTTTTTCTTTGAGTACGTTCGTACTGCGAGTGCTCGTACAACTGTTTAAAACGCATTGGCAATCGATTGAATCTATTTAAATACGGATTGTTTTCAATTATTTTCTCCTATAAATACATCGAATAAGTGTTTGTAACCATTTGTATTTCAATTTTAGAGGACTTAAACTGGTTACCAAATTAAAGAAACATCTATTCGTACACTAAATATTTTAGTCTAACTTTAATAACAGCAAGACTGTGACACAGTGGAACGCTAGAATAGGAAAAAGAAGAGGAAGACAAACGAAAAGATGGGACGATATCAGACAAGTTGCAGGAGTGACGTGGAGTTGAGTGCCTCTAGAAAGAAACGAATGGAAAAGGTTGGATAAGACCTTTGCCGACTTGCAAACAGATTTTCAAAAGTTAAATAAAAATTTAATTCTATAATAAAGCTTGTAACTATGTATAATCTGAATAAAGGCTATTTTATTTTATTTATTTCATTAACTTTAATAACCATGGCCTTCTTCATTAGATAGTTGATAGATGATGCTTGTTAAGACAAATGTCTCTTAACAAGCATCATCTATCAACATTTCCACACTGTTAACCATTTTGTCTTATTCCTTTTCTTAAATACGTTACTAGCTTCAAAGTAATGTGTCAAACTAACCTTTCAAGTGCAATTCCTGTGTGAAATATTGTCTGGCATCAAATAAAGCGTAGCGCAGTGGGCGATGGCGAGTGCGGCCGGGCGATACGTCACGCACAACCCGCGCAGTTATTAATGTTTGCCAATCGTTTAACGATTTATTCGAAGCACAGGTTGTTACTTTTTGTTATTGTTATTAATCGATTCGAGCCCGAGATTACGAAGTAAAGACAATGTAATTAAATAACATTTGATAGGTGTAATGTAATAAACAATTTGGATGCTCAGTGCAATCCATCTCTTCGTCATGCTAATAGTTTATTTCTATGAAAAAAAAAATATCTCTTTACTCTATTTTTCATACACAATTTCTTATTGGCTCAGTTAGCTTCCTTTAGAAACAGACAACATTTACAAACGCTCATATAAAGAGCGGCTGCTCAGTGAAACATCAAACAAAATACTGAGAACTCCTCGAAGCAATATTTCCTATTTCTTTCAATATTTCAACGAGAATATCGAAATAGAACTTCCTTAACGTTCTCGTACAACCACTTCGATTCTGTCTCGCACAATCTTCTGTTTGATATTGCAATATATATCAAATATCATTACATATTTAAGTATTCTCTCCTTTTTATAATAAACGCGCTCTTGTGCTCGACTTCGTCCGCGTGAAATTAAAAAATATAGCATATATTACTCGGGGATAATGTAGCTTTCTAATGGAGAAAGATTTTTTGAAATCGGCCCAGTAGTTCTTGACTTATTTCAATACATACAAAAATACAAAGTTTCTCTCTTTATAATATTAGTATGGACTATGGCTTTATAAGCTTAAACTTAATACTATTAATTATATTAATAAAATATTTTAGTACGAAAAAACAAGATACTTCAAACAAATCTACTCAAATTATACTAAACAAAAAACTTATTTTCACGCAGACGTGAATGTTGCAGGCGTCTGCAAACTTGCTCGCCGACGTCGGCAGTGTGCCGTGACGTTCATTTTCATGTTACAAAACTACGTATAAACTATTATTTGTTTAGTTTTGTTAGGCTTGTTTTGTTGTTGTGCCAATACATTTCGTTTCAATTGTTGTGGCAAGTAAAGTTCTTGCTGTTGTAATAACTCTGACTTGTTTCGTAAAACACAATGTTTTATAGAGTAAAGCCGGCTACAGACGCTCAGCTTTAACTGTACAGTTCCACTGTGCAATTTAAATTGACGTGTGTATGTCAGTGTTAACTGCACAGTTAAAACTGTACAATTTAAAAACTGAACGTCTGTAGCCGGGTTAAAGAACCCATGTATATTGATTCCATTTGAAAGAGGGAATGACTGAGCGATTTAGAAATTGAAATCATTCAATTCGTCTCATTCACGAACCGATTTAAATTACAATTTGTTGTATATTTACTTATTTATGTAATCAAGACTTAAGTTCTAAAAAATCGGTGATAATAATTAGGATAGTAAAGAGTTTTAAACTTTAAATAAAACTACTAGAGCGTCTACGTCGTTCCACAAACTAGACGTGATATTGTGAGGTCAGTAACATATAAATGATACTGTTGGGAAATGTTTTGCTCAGCTTAGCTCACAAGTTAGCTTACCGAAAATGTTTTATTATGCAAATCATACTCCTCTATTCTAGTCTACACCATTTTTTAAACACAAACTACATTCTATAAATAAGCCACAAATATATACATTAAACAGAACGTTACCTCGTTTTAAAATTATTATTATAACGGAGAAGAGATATATTTTTACCATTGGTTTATACAGTCAAACATGAATAAACGAGAAATCTGTATAAGCAAAACAAATGTCGCGGTCCCTTGGGCTCTCGCTTGATTCGACTATAATTGTTTTTTTTTAGTTTCTCTCATTGATTTAATGTTGTTCAGCTGCACTGAAGGAATGGTGAAAGTGTGAACAAGAGCGTTAGGCGGATCTTATATCTGATGCATTTGCATTCCCTCAGACTGGAGATTGGCATTGATTGAATTCTCTGACAAGAAGCGATGAAGCCCATCTCGAATCCATCGCAGTTGCAATCAAACTTAATTGACATTTAAAGTAGGTATTTAGATGCTTATAAGTAATCTATACTAATATTATAAAGAGAGACACTTTGTATTTTTGTATGTATTGAAATAATTCAAGAACTACAGGGCCGATTTCAAAAATTCTTTCACTATTAGAAAGCTATATTATCCCCGAGTAACATAGGCTATATTGTTTAATTCCACGCGGACAAAGTAGCGAGCAACAGCTAGTTCGTTAATATGAAAGTAAATATAAAAACGTTGGGTAAAATATGCTTCTTAACTTGTTTAACCTTGGAAACTAAATTGAATAATTAGAATTTTATAAAAAATGGCGTAAGTATAACATTTCCAGTGAAATAAGGGAAGCTTTGCAGTTAATAAAAGCGCTGAAAACGGCGCGAAGGCAAGATATTAAAATTTTAATATTAATTTCACGGAAGACTTCGATCAATGTGCAGCTGACACGTACACGTAAAATGGAATTCTTAAAGAAATTTTTTTTTAATAAATTACCTAGATTAACTATCACACTCAGAGACATTTAATAAAAACTAAAAGAGTCCTTTATTGTAGATTAAGTAAATAAATCATAGGTATTTTAAAAAGTAATAGTCAAAAATATCTTTATCATCCTAAGTTCGACTTCGTAATATGTCATGTTTAATTTGTAAATTCCATACAACAATATTAAAGAGATTTATGTAATTAAGATGATATTGTCTGGAGATAGTGTAAGATAGTTTATTAATATTACCCAAGTTATTAAGAAAGTTGGAAGGGCTGTTTATTAAGGAGATAGTTTGGGACGCGGTGTCCCTGCTAGTTTGATATTAGTTCATTATGAGGACGATTACGAAGGCGCGGGTTATTAATTAACTGTATGTAACTACAGTATAGACATTGTAATTGTGGACCACGAAATTTGATTGATTACTATTGACATTTGTACATTTTATCAAATTAACTGAACCGGCAAGCGTGCAATGTCAGACGCTCAATAAGCTTAGAGAAGAAATATGATTCTTTTATTTGCTTTTTTTTTAAATTCTATGACACAGACGTCACAAATATCATTTTCTAGTTTTTAAGGAACGCATATGTTACAAACAGAACCGTTGATAAATGAAACAAACGTTTACCAGGTACATCAAAGCAAACAGCAAAATGCATCTCATTTCACTCACATTCCCTTTGATGAAAACATTTACGAGGCATTTTGAATTGTAACGTACGGCTGCAATACGTTAATTAGCTAACAATAATCTGTCTGAATCCGGTGACTATTCCATTAGCATTGCATTACATTATTTGAAACATCGATAACTAACTATACATCAATTAAAGTGGGGTCAATTTATTCAAAGGGTATTGCAAAATAGATGCTTTAAAATGATGTTTTGATCAATGGCCAATAATTCAATTGTTTTTTATCAGAGAAAGTTGAAAACGAACAACAGTAACAAGGAAGAGATCATGGACGCCCCTAATCTACTGGAACACCACAGGCACTGCAGTTGCTTTACTGCCCTTTGAGAAAGAGGTACTCGTCCTTCTTGAAGGACCCTAATTGAATAAAGAATTTATAAAAGTATCACTGTATTTATTTCTAACGATATTCATACGGGGAATGATCTCAAAAACATAAACATCAGAACTATCCAAAACTATCTAGAATTACGAAACTCTCTCGAATGATAGTGTGATAAAAGATATGATTCGTTGACCTACAATGATATTGCATCGTATTTATCTGCTTTCAATTTCTGTTATTCAGTGCGGACCGCGAAATTGGATGGCCTATCTCATTTCATGTTTCAATCTGACAACAAAATTGGCGATGTATCTTTAAAATTTATATGTTTTTCGTAATATTTATTTTACAATAACTCTTTCACTTATTTACCGTGACACATGTTTATTAAACAATCCCATTATCGTTCTTATTTTAACCACACAATCATTACCATCAACCACGCCTTTTCCCTACGAAGTGTCGGCACACTATGTAGGTACTTCTATACATCTTTATCAACCGTCACTCCTTTCTTACGCATATCTTCTTTGACACATTACATCAACATTATCATATCAACTGAACAATATTATAAGTATACATCTCTGGACGACGCAGTGTCATAACATTTTAACCACTTAAATGTGCTTCTAATTACTATTACTTTGAAAACTAATCTCTTGTAGGATATTCCACATATAGACAGAATTAACTCGTTAGCAAAGTTGTCGGTGCAACAGATGCATCCATTAACCCCTTCCGCCGCACTAAGAGCTCTAACCAATTGCCTTTCATAATTACTTTTCCTTTAACAAGTACTGCGGTTAGCTCTACACTCTCCAGCATCGTTATAGTTTAAATACTTCCCAACACATAATATTGTAAAGTGGGACCTTACTCTTCATTGGAAAACTTTTTAATAGTAAACGCATAGTAGCGTCGTATCAACAATCATGTAGATTAGAGACTTAGTTCTTTCTTCTCTTTCTGCTTTCAGATTCTTCTGATTTCATTCGGATCCTTTAACGAGTAAGTTTTGCATGTATTTTATGAGATCCAAAAATAACAAAGTCGCGTGTCAATATGCCAGCAACGCCCTCTCAATCCCTTCCTCCCTCGCCCTCCAATCATAATCGTATGTAATTCAAAACAAAACAAAATAGGTCATTTCCTTTTTTTTCAAAGCACAAGGATAATGTAACGAAAATTTTATGCAATACAAGTCTTTGAATTCCTTTTACATTGGGATATGTAATACGTTTGAGATATTATTGAACATGTCTTCGTCAATGTCATTTGCAGGCGGCCGCGGGCACCATTTGAGGACGAATACGGCCGCTTGCCGCTCACTGCTGCGACCCGGAGTTATGTACGCAATTAATTATTGTGTTTGAACTCTTCTCAAAGGCATTTTATTATGAAAAAGATCCACATTCTATATTAAACGAAGGATATGAAGACTTTCAATATTACTTGTTTATTAAGAATAAAGGTAAATAAGTGTACAGACAACTTACCATGAATCCGTTTTTGCCAAAGTTACCTTAAGATTTTTAAGTTGATCTCGATTTTAAGTGTTACTCTAATGAATAACTGAATCTGAAACTAAAATATCTTCGTTAATAGGTTTTACATTTGTTATAAAAGTGAAGGATGAAATAGATGCAGTTAGGGACGCTTAATTTAAGATAGCGAGCGCAATCGATTGCTGTGCCGCGGGCTGCAGGCGCCTGTCTGCAGATTTATTGAAGATTTGCTCAATTTTCAGACCGCGTCGCTCCAATAAACATAACGTCGTATCAAAGTGATAACATCGTTTCATTTTATATACACTATCCATGATAGATATATTTTAATATTAAATACATTGAAAATATCTAATGCATGAATTCAGTTTCGAGGTTATAGTTAGTCTTGGTAAACTCCTAAAATCATAATTTATCCTGTCAAACACAAACCATGGAACTAAATAAGCTTTTCAATGGATCCGGGAACGTGGACATTTTCCAATAAATTGCTTTTCCACAGACCGTTACTGCCGGAGCGATGTTAATAATGGATACATGGATAGTTTTGGTACAGATGTACTTTTACCAATTTATTTTTTTAATCACACATGTTGAACGAACCGGAAGGTTACGTTCACCGTTTTAATTTATAGTTTTTTTTATTTATAAGAGAACCGAGGTGGTCAACGACGCCCATGGACATTCGAAACACTAAAACACTATAGTAACTGCAAATGCGTTGCCGGCCTTTTAAAAGAGGTAGGCTCGCTTCTTGAAGAACCCGAAGTCCTACTAGTTCGAAAATACCGCCGAGGACAGACCATTCCACAACGTGACTGTGCGTGGAAGGAAATTCCTCGAGAATATTAATATAAGACTTTTACTGATCAGTATTATCTGACCTTATAACTTACTGTAGTGTACTGGCTTCCGAACTTGCAAGTCAGTACGTCTACTCTTTGTAGCACAACTACTCGTATATTATTATACGTGTATATCGCTTGTGAGTGAGGCAGTACAACCTTACGAAGATGGACGTAACACTAAGCAAAAGTACAATTCGAGATTGTAAAATTAACTTTGAATATTTTTGTGTCTGCAAATGACAATGATATTTGGCTGATGTGCTTCTATAGAGACGCTTTGTTTTACTTACATTTAGTACGTAATAAGGGTTCGTTAGTCACGTTGTGGAATTAGTAACATTCTACAAGAGTATTGATAGACAGTTTTAATTTTATTTACATTATTTAAATGATCTAAATTAATAATAAAAATCGTAGTTAGGTTCTCTATTTTTAATGTTCATATTATCAATTCACTCTTATTTTACAATAAATATTTACTGTTAAAATGGGTTTATAAAAAATATTATGATTCCTTAGATGGAATACATTGATAAACTCTTCTTATAACCTGATATAATACTGAATCAATGTGTTGTTAAAACAAAGCAATCTCTTATATCTTGGGCCGAACGCCGAGTTCATTTGTGCATACCTTGCTCGTTAGCAGTCTCGTCGGCGATGTTTACACACAAATCTAGATGATACTTTCAACTATGAATTATGTCTGGATTTTAACTGCATCTATACTCTCTCTACTGCTGTCTTGTATCACTTCAAGAGATTCCTCGGTTGTCATTGTCAAAGGGTCTTACTAGCAATTTTGTATAGCATCTGATATTATTTTCTAGTAGCCAAAATGTGGTTTGTGCCTGTTGATTAGATGCTTCTAACTAACTATTCGACTGATATATTGACTAATCCCGCATGTAAGAGAGCTTTTTTAACGCGCGTTAAAAAGCCTTTAAATAGAACAAATGTATTTGCTTGTTTCTGTTCATACGACAGCGCTTTTAAAATGCGATCCTTTTTAATAGAGCAGCGTTGCATTTTGAGCGCAGGTCGAATAAAACAATAGTGATTTTAAAGTGAGAGCGTTAAAAAACGCCTACACTGAGCGATCAAAAAACGTCCGTGCGAAAGCGTGCGTTAAAAATGTAAACAAAATAGTAACAGCCAGGGCAAAAAAACTATTTGCTACATAGGTATACATCAGTAAGATAAGACCAGTATTATATGTGTAAAGAACTAAAGTGTACAATTCTCGTTTATCAAAACCTGCTTGTTATATGTTGTGCACGTCTGCGGTTAATGTCCTCCGGGGCCAGACAAATAACACACAATATTCATTTCCCTGACCTCTCTCATCGTAACAACAAATACTTATCATATTTCATAAGACGTGACTAATTTGCGCTTACGTACGACTGAAATGGAAGTAAGGAAAACAATGTTACATGTCGAGTACCGATTTGTTGGATTTTATTTTCTCTATCTACGAATATAAAGGTATCACTTTGTCACTCACAATTATTTGACAGTATCCCAGATAATATAACTAATAAACTGCACAGTATTTGTTCTTTTAGAAGAAAAAATTGAGAATAGTTTATTTAAAAAAAATAACAATAGTTAAATCTTACTAATATTATAAGTTTGGATGTATTTTGAAAAAACGGCTAAATGGATCTCGAAGAAATTATGCACAGATATAAAACATAGTTTGGAAGACCTAGCCGGGTTATTTAAAGCTTTTTTTTACCAGCACAGACGGAGTCACGGTTTGAAGCGAGTAATGAAATATAAATAGTAGTATATTTGAATTCGTTCACTTAAATAACTTGTGTTCGTAATTGGAAAATAGTTAGGAAAATCGCGAATAAACTCGAATTAGTTTTATTTGAGTTGTGCACCGTCCAGCGCTGCACTCGTCCGATATTCGAATACAAATTGGACAAATCTAAAACTCTAATATTGGCAACTGTAAAAGGATAACCTTTTTATAACATATCAAAAGCCGGATTAAGTTCCCAGAAGTTTTTTTTTCAAGTATTTTCGAAAGGTTATAGTGAATAGAACGAAATATTGCTTCTATTAATACTATTAAAACGTCCAATATGAAAAACCTTCATCTCTGGACATCTAAATTAAATAACTACTTATTACAATTAAAAAACTCGATGAGTTTAAATAAAACGGGTTGCACTAAATCCTTTGCATCCACTTTCGCCCTTATTCCGAAAAAATCTGCGACAACCGAGACTAAATAAGTCAGACTAGGAGTCTCGGTGAACCAAATTAAGTATCATAACAAGTACCAGGAACAAGGATGTTCTGTATTTCAGAATAAAATCTATAAACGTACCAAACGTTGAAGGCACAACAGTAATAAAGCTGAGTCTTATTTCGGTATAAGGCAATTTTAGTTTAGATTAGTTTATGAAGCTATTAACTACGAAATAACATTAAACTTAAAGTAAATACTCTATTTTATAGTCATAGACTGGTCAGGGTAACACCGCCACTTTTATTGTAATACGGTCTCGTCTCTTCAGGTTCGAGGACCTCGTCTCCGTGTCTTCAATGACCATTAGACACGGACCCTAACTCCCTTATTGCTACACTAACAGTAACCTCTACAACTTCTTACGTTGTACTCTATTATTGAGAAAAATATCGTCTGCATTTTATTCTTATAAGAAACGTTATTATTTTAAAAAGTGTAGTGTACTAATACTAGCTATTATGCGCGACTTTGACCGCGTGAAATTAAATAATATAGCCTATGTTACTCGGGGATAATATAGCTTTCTAATAGTGAAAGAATTTTTGAAATCGGCCCAATAGTTCTTGAGTTATTTCAATACATACAAAAATACAAAGTTTCTCTCTTTATAATTTTAGTATAGATAACAAATCCGTAAGTTTGGATGTATGTTTGTTTGACAGTATCTCCAGAACGAATGAACTTATCTACCTATAGATGAAATGTTGCAAAGATAAAGAACTTTTTCGCAGTGGTAGAGCCCGCTTTAAGATCCTCGCACGAATTGTCCGGCTCGCCCGGTGTAATACCACGACCACACAGTAGACAGGCGTGAAATGGATGTAATTCCGTGTTTCGTCTGATGAGTGTGGTGCCGGAGAACTAATTTTAGTCCACTTTCCCTTTCTACAATTTTCTTATAAGGGAATGATGGGAAGGGAATCCACTTCGATTTGGCGGGAGGGGGGACGCATAGGAGGGGGAATTATTCTTTTGCTGTACGTCTCCTCCTCCGTAGATTAAGGGTAGGCAACGCATCTGCAATTGCAGATGTCTACGGGCAGCGGTCGCTTCGCTATTTCAGCGAATCAAGGCGGCCGCTTGCTCGTTTGCCACCTTATAATATAAAAAAAACATAGTCTGAAAGAACACAATTATTTTTTTTTATTTCTAGTATTCGAACTCTGGACATGCAGTTAACAATTCAAGAGCTAAACCCCTGAGCCACCGACGTTCTAAAATGTTACTTATAAAGAAAATGGACCAAACTATCTGAGGGGGTTACCCCAAAGTACATGCGCTACAAAGCGATTCGATAGCGAACATCAAAAATGTATCGAACTGACAATGATGTTCGATATCTCACACGTGACAAGCACACGACTTATCGAATGTTATTGTCAGTTGCATAAATTTTTGTCGATTCCATCAGCGATATTCCCGTAGGAGGAGGGGGGACACCAGTATGTTTCGATTGGCGATATCGCTGATGGAATCGACAAAAATGTATGAAACTGACAATGATATTCGATAAGTCACGTGCTTGTCACGTGTGAGATATCGAACATCATTGTCAGTTCAATACATTTTTGAGGTTCGCTATCGAATCGCTTTGTAGCGCACGTACTTAGGATAACCCTCAGATTACTGTTACTATACAAGCTATAATCAAGTATCAATTGGATTATAATTAACATGGACACTATATAGTATGTAAGCTCAGTATCAAGAGGACTTGAGTATGTGCTTATACAATGATGAAGTGTTATTAATATTATTGTAGCACACACAGACACAGAGACGTAATTAGAACCCGAGGAGTGTTTGTAGCAAAGGCCTAAAACAACCCTTTTAAAACATTTTTAAAACTATAATTTAATTAAAACTATTTATTTTATCAGTTTTTTTTAAGAAATCCTCGTTTATTTTATAATATAAAGTGGCAAACGAGTAAGTGGCTATAGGGATTCGCTGAAAAATCAGAAGCGACCCCTGTCCATAGAAATCTGCAATTGCTGATGCCTTGCCTACCCTTAATCTACGTAGGAGGAGACGTACAGCAAAAGGATAATACCTCTTCATATGCGTCCCGTCCCCCGCCATTCAGCTTCCCCTTCCCTTCATTTCCTTATAAGGAAATGATAGGAAGAGGAAGTGGACTAAAATTAACCACACTCGGCAGACGAACACGGAATAGCTTCCATTTGACGCCTGTCTTTTGTGTGGTCGTGGTATGTCACCGGGCGAGCCGGACAAATCGTGCTAAATTAAAGCGGGCTCTACCACTGTTAAAAAATTGTTTAATAAAATGATAATGTTTTATTTTTGATATAACAAACAAACACATTTTTATGTAAATGAAATTCATAAAACATCAAGTTAGGCGCTTTCTCTGTTTGATAAACTGCCAATTTGCATGATAACCCCCACTCCTATCAAAACATCGCTCGATGTACGAACTCTGTGATTTAATTCTCAACTCCTGTTTGATACGTTTATTTTAACTTTACCCGATTTGCATCATTTTTATTATAAAACAATATGTCTATAAAATATGAAATTGAGCACCATAATATATTGTATGAATGCTATGGATAAAAGCCTTGAACATTGAAATGGCATTTCTTACTACAACAAATGACATGCCTAAATAAGTTACACTCAAAGACTTGCTATTGTAATATCAGCCTACCACAATGGACAATGGAAGCGAATGCTTTTGTTATAAGAAAAATCATGTTTTTAATTGGATTATTTGATGTAAACCTCTATTAAAAGGAGCTTATTATTTCCTGATAAAAGTATTTCTACATACAATTTGTGAGGCTCTCTCAAGAACGATTTCCATTTATCCCAATTTCAGGAAGGGCGGCAACATAAATACGTGCCCCGCGGACGTTGCCTCCGCTGGAACGGAGATATAACTTTTTGCTCGACCTCGCCCTCAATTTATTACGATTTATTTAACGCTGTTACATTACAAAGTAACATTTTGAATTTTGTATTAAAAATTTAAAGAATTTTAACATCGTTTTCAGTTCATTCGGTGACAATTCATTTCTTATTTTAAGTTATTTAATGTAATATTTCTTAAAGATTAAATTAAAATTAAGTAAAACGCGAGACAAAAACCTAAGAACAAATAATATTTTAGTAAACAGTACAATAAAAAGCTTGCTATAATTAAGAATATTATATAAAATTAATAACGCTTCAATCTTCCTTACTTTTCAACTGAAAATATGCTCCGTTTATTTTATAGGCGTTGGAAGGGTTAAAAAAAACGTTGGCAAATACACGGCTTGTCAGCTATCCATAAATTACATCTCGGTTGCCTTCTGGAGAAATATAAATAGAGGGCGCCACTGGAGATATTGGAAAGGATTGCGGAGGATCAATACGTATCAAGTGATAAATATCACATTATATAACTGTGGCGTCATGGTGAGGCCGGAAGAGAGAGGAATTAAAAAATATAGCCTATGTTACCCGGGGATCATGTAGCTTTTTAACCGTGAAAGGATTTTTAGACCGGCCCAGTAGTTTTACTGTTATTTCAATACAAACAACAAAACAAATCTTTTCCCTTTATACATATTGTAACATAAACAAGGTATACAAAATGCACTCGTGCAAACATCATCATAAATAAGTTTGAGAAAATAGAACCTTGAATGCAATATAGTTTCCAATTTGAGCGTTGAATTGACGACGGAAATCGAAAATGGATAACACTTGAGCGTCGCGACTCCTACATCTGAACTGAATATAACAGTATATCTATATACAATATATAAAAGAGTAGACGGGTTTCTTAAAATCAGCGCACAGCCAAAACTACTAGGTCTAGAGACTTGAAATTTTGTTTAGAGGTTACTGTAACTACGTAGGTGAGCACTACGAAAGGATTTTGAGAAATTAGACCCCTAAGGGTCCGAAGTGGGGTTCCAAAGTTTGTATGGACCAACGTGATTCCTTCTTCAGAATAACACGACAATTGGAA
Source organism: Papilio dardanus tibullus (assembly GCA_013186455.1). NCBI lineage: Eukaryota > Metazoa > Arthropoda > Insecta > Lepidoptera > Papilionidae > Papilio > Papilio dardanus. The sequence goes on along the minus strand of QDHC01005891.1, from coordinate 143,593 downwards.
TAAATGCTTTTCGGGATGTATAATTAACAATGCCATTTAAGAATTATACAATTTTCAAAAAAACTTCGTTTTGAATTTCTGAATTCCACGCGGACGAAGTCGCGGGCGACCGTTAATCTATATATATAAAACTCTAACGTGACTGACTGACATAGATATCTATCAACGCACAGCCTAAACCACTG